>JAAGNO010008670.1:0-28742 GCA_033439905.1 Ceryle rudis
CCTGTCTCTCTTGAGCTGGGGAGCCCAGAACTGGACGCAATACTCCAGGTGAGGTCTCACCAGTGCAGAGTAGAGGGTGAGCAGAACCTCCCTCAATCTGCTGGACATGCTCTTCTTAATGCACCCCAGGATGTCATTGGCCTTCCTGGACACAACGTCACATTGCTGTTCCATGGAGAACGTGTTGTCTACCAGGACTACCAAGTCCTTCTCCACAGGGTTGCTTTCCAGCAGATCACCTCCCAGTCTTTACTGGTGTAATTTATTATTCTTCCCCAATTCTTCTTCTTCTTCTCATTGTAACTGAGCCAAATTCTCCTTACAACACCGCGGGTCAAGAGGTCTGTGAAGTTACAGCTAAATTGATGTTCATATGGGAGTAACATCAGACCCTCTCTCCTAGATGAGGGCAGCTTTTTGCCATCACATTTCATAATACCCTGCATCAGATTGTGCTCTCAATCACACAAGCAAAAAGCAAGACACTGCACTGGCATCCCTGGGGAAATATGGGAGACAATGCACAAATGGTTAAATATCATTTCCATGATGTTATGCTTGAGTTACATTATGAATTAGTGATCCATAATGGGACTCCCATCTAATTCAGGTTGTTGGTACTGTGATAAACTGTGTGACAATTCGTGTCGGGGGTGTGGTGAGGCAGGCCAGGCCAAACCAGACACTGAAATCGATGAGCCATGCAATAGTAATTAACAAACAGGGACAGGAGTTGAACAAAGTTTCCACAGCTCTGGATGGTGATTGGCTAACCAGGCCGGCCGCTCCACTAATTGCAACATTTGGGTGCCAAGAACAGACCCTTTACGACAAGGAGATGAAGTGAAGGACGGGTGAAGGACAGGACTGGTGAAGAGGACTAAGATCTTTCTCGGGGGCAACCACCCGAGAGACCACCAGGACAGAGAATGCAGGTGCTAAAGCGGGAACGCCTCTTCCAAAACCTATTGTAATTACCCTCCCCTTTATGAACATGCATTGGGATAACAAGTATAAAAGAGGATCTGTTGTTGTGTCAGGCACGCGTTGTTGGTAGAGCGAAGGCTCCCCGTGCACCCAGCACTGTTTACTTGCCTTTTATTAACTCCTTTTAATAAACATAAATGTTGCTAATTAAGGAATTAAGTCTTTATTCATAACAGTACCATATTTCTCTTGAAAGTTAATAAGAGCAAATGAGCCATTTGCCATCTCCTTCAATAAGCTTACTGGAATGTTTTTGACTTCTGCTCAGAAAGATCTGACCAGGGTGAACCCTAACCTCCTCAAGGTTTTGTTAGGTTCAAAATATTGTGTCATAAAGGCGCAGATGGCCTGTTTGAGGTTGGTCAGAATATATTGTTCTTGAAGGCAAATACAATAAACAACCCCCCTGCAGCAGGCGGAAGGAGGCAATCCTCCCCCTCTAGCTCAGCACTGGTGAGGCCACACCTGCAGTACTGTGTCCAGTGCTGGGCTCCTCAATACAAGAGAGACATGGACATACTGGAGCAAATCCTACAAAAAGCCACTAAGATGATTTTAAGACTACAGCATCTGTTGTGTTGTTACATTATTACACTTACTGATGCATGTAAATATTTCATGAAAGGGACTAACACAGACAGAGGAAGAGTCTCCTCCTGGTGTCCAGTGAAAGGACTGGAGGCAGTGGGCACAAACAAATACAGGGAATTAGATGTACTTTTTTTTTTAAAAACTGCTGGTGTAAAAAAAAAACCCCAACAAAACAACAACAACAACAACAACCACAAACAAAACCAAACAAAAACACATACAAACACACACACAAAAAAAGCCCAAAACCAACAAACCAAAACAGGTAAACCAGATAGGTTAAGTCTCCATCCTTGAAGATATTCAAACCCTACCGGCTAATGTCCTGGACAACCTGCTTGAGCTTGATCATGCTTTGGGCAGGGAAATCAGAATAGACCACCTCCAGTGGTGCCTTCCAACCTCAACTATTTGGTGATTTCATGAGTACATACTGAAGACTTCAGCTTTTCTTTCAAATGACTCAAACAGCTTACAAAAATATGCCTCACTGGTGATGCCTATAAGAACAGGTGCCAGTGAAGACACTCTCAGCAATAACAGTGACATTAGGGGACACTGGTGCTTGGGATGGGGGATATTAAATCTGACCAAGCTGTATGGGGAAAATTTCTCACCAAGGTCAAGGGGGACCCAAGTGGCATTTTGAGCAGGCTCAGATGATAGAGACAGTCCCTGTTTCTTTTACTATTCTACATAGCACACATCTAGCTCTAACATGAGGATATGTGGACAACATGACAGCCAAAGCAATGCCAGCCAGCAGGGTTCTGGCTGTTTTAACCCTCCTACCACTGTCATGACATTCAAATGACATGGAAAAAGTTGGAAATCAAGGGGCCCAAAGGAAATGAGAGGTGTAACCTTCAGCCCTTATTCAGATGGCTCCATCATGCCCACTTCCCTACAATCAGGCCAACCTACACCAGATACCTGAAAAAAAATGTCAAAATTCACAAACCTTGCCGTGAGAAAGAAAAAAGTCCCTTTCTAAAATAATATTGTTCATATACAAGCACATCTGCTGGCGTGCTGTTGATCTTTCACTGTCATGGGAAGAGAGAGAAACAATCGTGCCTGCAGGTTTTAGCCAATGCTGCTTGGGAACACAGTCCAGTCAAGCAGGTGATACAGAGTTTATCAATATCTTTTCCCCACAGCAACTCCATTGTGCGTGTGCTCAAGGTACACAAGGAAAAAGAGTGAGTCACAGTTCCCCTTGCTGCTGACCCACACAGCAGAGGCTGAAGAAATGGGCATTTCCAGTTTCTCTCAAAAACAGCTTTTTATGGCAAACAAAAAAATCACAGGAATAATAGCCACCTGAGATTAGCATGCTGACACAGTAACTTCAGAATTGCTTAACACTTCTAAAAGTGTTTGGGGTCAGGAGCTGTCTAATATGCAAAAAACCACCACGATGACTGGGGAAGACTAGTGTTTTGTGAGTACGTAGAGAAGCTATCAAATCTTTTTCAAGTTTACAGTAGTTAAGAAAAAAATCAAAATCAGAATCAATCAGAAGTGTCTAGGGAAACCCGAACAAACATTATCACAGCTATCTATTATTCTATCCATCAGGAAGGCTAGAAAGCTAATCCTCAAAAAGGTAAACAGCATGGCATTTTACTTACAGAGGTTATGAATGTTCCAGTCCAAATTGTCTAGTCTCTGAAGGATGTTATTTTCCTGGTGTGGCAACTGACCGTGAACTTCCAATGTATCAAGTCTTCCCTCTTTTCGCTCTTTCAGTAAGTACACAAGATAACACACAAAACCTGCGTTGATGATTAACAGTGCAACTTTATGTGGTCTCTTCCAGGGTGCCATTGTAAGCTTAAAGAAACTCGGCATTCTGCTGCTGGTTGGAGTTTGTCTGTGGTTCTGGGTCTGCACTGAGTCTTCTTTCCAAATGCACTGTTTCAAATTGCCTCGACTTGACTGAGAGCTAGGACTGCTCTGATGAAGTAATTAACAGAGTCTAATGAGTCACAGAAGAGATGATGATAAGGTACAGCTTACAGATGTTTTCACTTGCATGCTTACATGTACCTGTACAAGTTGAGCTTCAGCTGCCCACTGAAGCTCCTGTTTACAACACGCTCCAGGCCAAGGAAGAATGGACAACCTTCCCGATTCTGTAGCACCCACAGCATAGTTTTTATGTAGTGAAGAGTCGGAAGACTGACTTACCACAAGCACTGCTGGCTAAAGGGATGCAGAAGCTCCAGGAATAGCTTGCAAAAACAAGGTGACAGAAGCCTTAGAGAGCTCCCAACGTTGTACTGCTGATAGTCAAGCTGACTCCCCTCTACAAATCTGACTCCCTTACCAGCAAGAGGGCTTCTCTAAGTAGCTCATAGTCACTGTTGTTCACAATCTTCCTCACAGCCACACCTCATCACCCTTGAAAGGCTCCTTGACTGCAGCAGTTGGACAAATCAAGCCAATCACAGTGCTGGGTTTCCGCTCTGACAGGTCCGGGTTCTTTACATGGTAGTGCAGACTACTCCAATCACGAAAGAGAAGCTGAGTGGCGTCTCCTCCAAGTAGAGTCAGTTTGCAATAGCCAAATAATCATAAGACAAGTGAACTCAATATTTTTCAAGCAAGGAACACACACCCTCTTGCCAAAAACAAGTTGCTGTTCTCAGTTTGCTGTTGGCCATGACCAGTAAATCCATGGTGGAGAAAAATCATGAGATATAACCACACCAGTAAATAAAACTTCATCCAGGCACAGGGTCATTCACTTCCCAATCATTGCCAACGCTGTAATTACTCATGTGGTTCCTGCCTGCACCACCTAGGACTTCCTTATAGAATACCTACTACAATTTGTGGAATAAGACCTACCAGAACTGTTTCCCAGGGGATTTACTCTAGCTCACTGAGAGTGTTCTGGTCAGCATGTGGGACTGAGGAGCCAAGTGCCTGTGTGGTGGGTTGACTCTGGCTGAATGACAGGTGCCCACCGAAGCCACTCCCTCCTCACCTAGGCAGGAAGTAGAAAATATAATGAAAGGCTCAAGGGTCAAGACAAGGACAGGGAGAGATCATTGACCAATTACCATCGCATGCAAAACAGACTTAACTTGCAGAAATTAACTTATTACCAATCAGAGCAGGATAATGAGAAAAAAAACCCCTAAATCGTAAAACACCTTCCCTTTAACCCTTCCTTCTTCCCAGGCTTAACTTCACTCCTGATTTTCAATACCTCCCACCCTCCCCAAGCAGCACAGGGGGATTAGGAATGGGGGCAGTCAGTTCATCACATGTTGTCTCTACTGCTCCTTCCTCCTTGCTCTTTCCCTGTTCTTATGTGGGGTCCCTCCCATGAAGACAGTTCTCCTTGAACTGCTCCTGCATGAGCCCCTTTCACAAGGTGTAGTCCTTAAGCAATAGACTGCTGCAGTGTGGATGCCACACAGGTTCACAAGTCCTGTCTAGAAACCTGCTCCAGCTTGGGCTCCTGTGTCTCCATGGGTCCACAGGTCCTGTTGGAAGCCTGCTCCAACACAGGCTTCCTACAGCATCACGGCCTTCTTTGTGCATATCCACCCGCTCCAGCGTAGGGTCCTCCACAGGCTGCAGGGGGATATCTGCTTCATTTATCTCCATGAGCTACATGGGGACAGACTAATTCACCATGGTCTTCACCACAGGCTCCAGGAGCATCTACTCCAGCACCTTAAACACCTACTCCCCCTCCTTACTCACTGACCTTGGTGTCTGCAGAGCTGTTTCTCACAAACTCTCACTCCTCTCTCCCAGCTGCTGTTGCTGCTGTGCAGCAACTTCTTCCCCTTCTTAAATATATTATCACAGAGGTGCTACCACTGTCGATGATTAGCTCAGCTTTGGGCCAGCAGCAGGTCCATCTTGGAGCCGGCTGGCATTGGCTCCGTCAGAGGGGAAGCTTCTAGCAGCTTCTCACAGAAGCCACTCCTGTAGCCACTCCCCCCACCCCAAAAACCTTACCATGCAGGCTCTATACAGGGTGCCACCTGCTTTGTCCTTTTATTTACTTCCCAAGGTCTAAGAACAATTTCTTAACTTGTCTTTCATGACAACATAGAGGTAACGCTGCACCATGTCCTCCTCAATGACACTGACCGCATCAGAAAATCAGATGCCTGATTATTTCATTAACAATACAAAGGAATAATGAAAAAAAAGTATGCAAGGGAATAGCTTGTAATATGTTTTGGTTTTCTGACAGCTTCAAGAATACACAACTTGGACATGCCAATCAACAGGTTGATTCATACATAGTAAAAAGCTGACCTTCAAATGGAGAAGAATAATGGCAATTAACCTGAATTTTTTTTTTCCTGATGCATACAAGAAATTGTTGTTACCTGTGCTTAGATTCCTGCTTCTTTTAGACTTCCAGTACTTTTTTGGTTTTGTTTTTGTTGGTTTTAGTTTTTTTTGAGGAGGAAAGGGAAGCAGAAAGAGATTAATCCCAGCATCACATTAGGTTGGTTGTTTTGGAAAAAAAAAGCGATATTAAAATAAAATTAGATTTTCCTTTTTTCATGAACACTTCCAAAGAGAAGACAAAAATATTATCATGAAACAGATTATGCTTTTGTTGACATTTTATGGAAATCCAGGAAAAAAAAGAATTAAAAGGGTCCTTTGGACAGAAACAGGGCTAGGAAAAAAAGACAATGAAATTCATCTTGGGAAAGAAAATATAAACTAGCAAGAACACAGCAGACTGTATTGTGAAATTCAGTAAAGAGTGTAACACGAAATGAACAACTGCCAACAAATGAACTATAGTATGAAATGTTAGGAAGAAATGGTAGGGCAGTTCAGGGTTTGCATGCCACCACACACAGCAATGTATGCCTCTCAGCTGCAAACTTTGCTCAGACCACAGCTGAAACACTATGCTGGTATTATTGCACAGCCTGTTTTAGAGCCATAAAAAGAAAAAAAAAGAATCAGAGGGAGCAGAGAGCATCCGGTATTGTGCATGTCATGGCTAAACCAGAAGTACTCGACTATGCACTGTAAAAGTACAAGATACCTTAAGAGTACAAGTGTAGCATAATAGTATTTTAATAGTTTGTTTTCAAATATTTTATTTAAAATACTGAACATTTAAAGCACCAACAAAATGCCTCTTGGGTAATAGAAAGGTTTTCTGCATAGTTGGGGTATACTGGGGTAAACAGAAGAAGCCTATAAGAGCTGTCCCATTCCAGTCACTTTCAGGATCAAAGAATGATCCTTCACTGGTCTTGTGTCACAGCACAGAAACCACCGTGATACACTGAAAGGAGGGAGACAGAACAGTTTCTAAGATGCAGAATTTCTGAGGTTGCTGGTAAGCACACTCAGCACCATCCACAGCTAGTGGGGAAACACTGAGAAAAAGTCCCATACTAGCTGAAGTCGGTGGCATTTTTGCCAACTCGGGAATTCTTACCTTCCATGGTCAAAGACAGCACTGCCCAAAGCAGGCTTCTAGGGACACGGGTCTCCTTCTAAGCATGAGGAAGGACAGTGCATTGGAACTGGAGTAGAAAGAGCTGGTCCACACCAAGGAAAAATCCTGTGCTAACCAAGCTGCATGCAGGGAAGGAACAGAGGGGAGAAATGGCAGTGCCTGAGCAAGAGACAGGCTGCACGAAGCGAAGGCACCCAGCGGCCTCAAGACCATCTGTGCCACGTTCTGCTCTACCAGTGACCTCTCGTGGGGAGGGTGGAAAACAACAGCCCCCTCTTTCCATACCGCTTTGAGCAACAGCCCTGGCAAAGGTGTTCAGCACGAACCTCCAGTCCTCACGTTTAAAGGTCCTTCAGTACTCCGCAGATTGCAGGTTGGCTAAAAAACGATTACAAGCAAGGGATAAGAGAGAAGATCCTCTCGATAAACAAGTAGGTATAAAAATCACCGATGGAATAGAATTGCATTAACTTTGCACTCAGAACTGTATTACAAAATAAGTGACTGTTTTGTTTTGGGGTTTTGTTTTGGTTTTTTTTTTTTTTTTTTACATTCAAGACCCCCTAAAGAAATTGCTTTGATAGGATATAAATGAGAAATCAGATTGCAGTTGCTACAAGGTAGGAAGCAGAGCTGCTATGTAAGGGAGAATACTGTAGGAAACAGAACTTAGAGCAGCTGAGCACTATAGTGATACTCCCCTTTACCAGTTGTCCTTTCTGCTGCGGAGCAGGCTGCTTAAAGCAAACGCTTTATGGGTATTCATCTCCTACATGTTTTTTGTCTAAGGGTTGTCTGAATTAAGATCCCATAGGAGTGGTCTGCAAAGCAACTGACAACACCAGAAAAGATGTGCTTTGTTTGAATGGGGGAGAAAAAAGAAGAAAAAAAAATAAAAATCACTGCACCATGGTAAGCATTCCCAGAACTGGCACCTAACACTATAGCACCAACTTGGACAGCTATTTCTGCCTCAGATGACCATCTGAAAATGGAAGCTGCTTGTCAGCCATGCAGGACTATCATGATAACTGTGTATCTCTGCACTCTGCGTGCTTTTGTGAAATAGTTCAGAAATACCATCGTTTTCACTGCATGATGCAAATAACATGCAAAAAAATGAAGATTAGGGCGACACACATTAAATAAGCACTACTTGAGGCTACTTATTTACAGTTAGGGTCTTATGGAAAAATGCTTGCAGTCAGAACAATAGTAAAAGAATCAAATTATTAACAGTACACAATTCACTGCCAGTTTCTCCTAGGTTTTGAATGTTTTAATTTGCAGATTTATTTTAAAACAACTGAACTTTATCAAAAGAAACAATCAATGAGACTCAAATCAAATATAGAGTAGGTAGGATCAACAAATTCATATAATCACAAGAGCCTACCTCTTCCTGACAGAGGAAACATTAACAGCAGTAGGTTTTATTGGAAGGGCAAAATGTGGATACTGTTGACACTTACTTTGCCCAGGAGTTGCACAGTACTTGGGCAACAATACTGAAATAGTGAGATTCTGATCTTTGGCTGCAGAAACCAGTGTGATTTAAGTAAGAGAATTCTGTGCTTTTCATTTTGACTGTTCTCTCTTTCCTTGTCTCCTTTTTCATCATCTATTCCATCCCAATCTCTGCTTCAGATTTCCCCTCCACGAGACTTCTACCTTTGATACCCGTTTGTACAAGTTGTTGCAGTTCCTTCCCTCCAATTTCAGATCCAAAGGCAAGTAGTAGGAAGCTTAGAGGATAAACCACAAAATATGCTGTCACTCATTTTATTCCCTCAGTCTCAGCTCATTTTCCCCACCAGTCTCATCCAAGTTAATGTGATTTGTCCAACTCCCAGAACTAGTCAACTCGTTCCTTGATTCAAGAAATGTCATCTTCCACACCTTGAAGCCATCAGAACACTGCTCTGCATATAGAAGATCAAGATTTCTGCTCTCAGCTCTGTGCACGGACTTACTCAGCTCTAAGCTGCACCCCAGCAAACAATGTCCCTGACAAAATTTAACCAAAAACCTCCAGCAATTCTTTGGATATGGAAAGAGAAAGCACAGTTCTTGACCAAATTCAGGCAGGGACCTTTCTTTTATCTTTAAAAAGACTGAAAATGCTTAATCCTGAAGCAAAGCTTATCCTTTTTACCAAAGGAAAGGCGATGTCCCAGAACATGAAAGCTTTGAACTAAAAAGACTCTTTCATTTAAAAATGGAAGAAATTACACATTTCCTCACGTCCATGAGCCACAGCACACAATTATCACCACAGATCAGATGACATGTAGCTTACATGTCTGACTGATGCTTCTTGACCTTGGAAACACCTTGTGCCATTTTGGTTGGCATTTTCTGTAATAGTTGTGCTCAGGGAAGAAAAAGCTCAGAAAGTCAAGAACTTAGAAATGGGGTTTTGTCCAAGCCCTCATAATCTGAATAGGTGGCAGTACCAGCTGACCCTATTGGAAACGACATGTTCTAGGCAACAGAGTCCCGAATTTCAATGTTCTTCAAATCACTTAAGCATTTCCTAACGGTCAGTGACACGGTTGCTTTGAGAACCAAGGGAGAAACTGACTAGTGTTAAGATACCTTCAACTATTTGAATGCTTACAAGCTAAACAACAATATGTAAATATGCTTTCATGACCTTTTAAAGAGGAAAAACTGCATTTCAGTGACAGTCTTCCATAATGAAAGAGACAACACTGGCGAAATATAGTTGACATGATTAATATATTTTACCCAGTATGTACACAAGTCCTCCAAACAAATTGGGTCTCACAAAGGCAAATTAGGAAGCATTAAGTAACCACCTTATCAACTGTTACATGGGATATGTCTTAGCTGGTTTTGCTTCCTCCAGCTCAGCATCCAACCAGCGGTATCTGCGGTGACGGCGCAGAACTTCAATTGCTTTTTGCTCTAGAGATGCTGGTTGAATACCCAGGTCTTCGAAACCAGGAAGGTCAGGAAGTGTCATATCTGTTGTGTGAAACTTGAGGGAAAAAAAAAAAACAAACAAACACCAAAATATTTGATATTCATTTGATAGAATGAACAGCATTACACCCAATGCAATCATTCACGTACTAAAAAAGGTATTTTCTACTTATACCCAAAATAAGCATTTTTTAATGGAAATAAACTAGCATAAATCCATAATACTAGAAACATTTTAATATGTCTCAAAACAATTTTCTACAAATTGCAGCTCTTGTGAGATTCTACTGTATTTCAAAGAGTGCTGGAACAATACCATTTCCTCCAGAAAGAACCCCGCAATACAATACACTGCTGCACTCTGTAGGAAATCTGAAGATCTATTCAAACACAAACGCGGACTCAGTCAGCTGTGTGTCCGTCCCAGATCCCTGACTGATTTTGGCTCAGTGTTTTCCCTTGGGGGAAGGAAAAGGTTCAGTGTGGCCCTACAGAACTATGGCGTATCTCCACAAGGTATTGAGTACCCAGTATACTTCAGCAGCAGATACAGATGTTCTGCATCTGGCAAAAAAATCCTTCAGGTTTAGATTCGGGAATAAATAGCAGCGAGACATACAGAAAGTGTTATTTTCTCTCCATCAGGTATACATCATCGGGAAGATTACTGCGCTGCAATCGCAGAATTAGGCCAGGGCATATTTGAATTGCAACTGTATACAGTCTGCTTTATCAAGAAGATATATGTTGAATTATCACCTTTGGTAGGTTGTTTGTTCACTGTTTAGAACAGGGTCTTGTACAGGATAAAATACTTAATTCTATATTTGCAACATATGACCTAGATCTTAGAAAATGGGGATTTCTCTGATGGTTTTATTCCTTGAAAGGTCTTTAAGTCAACCGCATCTAATTTTGTGTATATTACTTCAGGATGGAAAGCTGGGAAAGCGAAACAGACAGGGAAGTGACAAGGAGAAATTCCCTCAGACTACTCATGCTACAGCTGAATTGCAGTTAGTGGTTTGGTGCAGGCTTATTCTGTGAAATGTAACTCTTTAAACCTCAAAGACAGGTAGAAATAACGCTTTCAAGTGGTGTTACATCCACATCCTGGGCCAATACAGTCAATAGAACTACAGTGCAAACTCACTCTAGCATGGGAGATGAGGTTTGGGGCGGTAGGAGTTTTGCACCGGTCCATGAACAAGCTTATCTCCTTTATTACACACACTGCCCGAAGTTTTTCACATTTCCAAACAAAAGAGGAAGTTTATTTCATAGATGGAGAAATGTAAACATAGAAATTAATGGCTTATAGCTATTTAATAATCATCTCTAAGGATAGAACACAGTTCTTCCAGATTCATGGTACTACCCTATCTCAAATTAATTTGGGTAATACCCTATCTCACATTAATTTTGGGACAATCAAGTCAAACTAGGTTATTGATACCGCATTGTAGCAAAAGGCATTAAAACTCCAACTCTGCAAAACAGCTGGGAGTACCTGCAACCTTCAGACAGCAGCAAGAGACTGTCAGAGTACATGACTATCTTTGCTAACCTACACAAGTAGGGTTGGTTTTGGTTTTGGTTTTTTTTTTGACATCAATACTTGCTAAATCCTACTTTTTCCTCGCTTCCAGTTGTTTTTTTGGCAAGTTATTTCTCCACATCAGCTAAGACACTCTTGAGAAGTTAGGAATAAACATGAAGCTGCAACATGGTCACGAGAAATGCAATCTGATGTTAAGCTAGTATCCAATGCTGCCAGTTCAACTCGAGTTGTTAAAACACCCATTATCTGGATGGTGTAAGTAATTTTAATGCATCTAGAGTTACATAAACTCACTAGTTACCTAAAAGTGGAGAGCACATCTGCCCTCCATTGCTTAGATGCACATTCACATGCAATTTCTACTTTGGCTTTGCTATGTTCAATAGCATATGTTTTGGGAGAGAGGAGTAGGGGCACAGCAAAGCACACAGCCTTGACCACTTTTAACATTTAAGAAGGTGGGGCCCTTTCCCCACCCCATTATGTTACTTTTTGTCATAACTCCCTCACACACCTTCTTAAATGTATTTCGAGAAATGTTAACTTTCTTCCCTCACCAACAACACTGGAAAAACTACATCATAATGATGCCTTAAAAAAATAAAAAATAATTCTATTAGTCCCTCTCCCTAAGTAAGTCCTTGTAAGACTACACCAGAGGAATCTCCAGACAGTGTATCCCCTTGGCATTGAAACAGGTCTGGACAATTAAGTCCAGAGCAAGACTGCAGAACAGTAGCTGCAGCAATTGTATGGCAGGAACCATAGCCCCACAGCCATTTTTGAGGAAAGTTATATATAGAAACCTTTAAAAAATTAAATTTTGGTAGTATTCAAACAGCCTGGAAGTAATCCTATAGAGGATTAGTATAAACTAGCCATTGAGCTGAAATACTACGTCACATGATGTACACGCATTTCAGCACTCCTTTAAATGAGAAACTACAAGTTCAGGTTACAAATACAAAAAAGAAACATTGCCCAAGAGGAATTTGTGGAGTGTCCTACACTCACCCGGTCCACTTTGTCTCGTGTTAACCATGGTTCAAATGGATTCATCTCAAAGAATCTTGCAATTAAGCTGCAATCAGAAAGAGTATTGCAGAAGTACAGTCATTATCTTCATGCACAGAAGAAAACGAGAACTAGCAAAAATATTTCATACTTAATAGACAGTGAGCAAGAGCTTGCTCTGTATCTGTTTAAAACAGTGAACATCCCATCCAGCAAGTTCTTAGTTGTGTTTCTAGTAACTTTAACTGTATGCTACTGAATTATTTGTTCTCCTGTTCTCTTTACTTTGGAAAGGAATGGAGAAGCAGATAGCTGGAAGTAAAAAAATGAGCGTTAGTGGGTGGGGAGAGGAAACCTCCACATCCAATTCCCCACACACCAGAGGGTTCAGTCTTGCCGCTGCCTTTCCTCCAAACTCTGTTCCCTACCAGTGTAGGCAGTAATCCAATTAGTCAAAGTTTGATTAAATGCCTCCATAAGAAAACACGCTTGCTGACAACTAAATGAGTTAACAGCCCTAAAAACAAGAGGATGGAATCTGGAGCAATCGTCATCTATTAAAAGGATGAGGATTAGTATATTTGTAACTCCCAGAAATTAATTTCCCTTGAAAGAATTAAAATTTGGCAGAGAAAAGAAAATAATGCTACAGCTCTTGCTCAGTATCTCAGGACAAGCAGTATTCAAGGTAGAATCTCTTACTGAGGTGCCCACCTGGCAGACTAGGGTGTTACTGAACTACTGCACATACACAGAACTGGACTTATCTGCCTTTTAGATGCACTCTCTTCTCAAAAATGCAATAGCAGTTAATTTAGCCCATATAGAAGAAAGCAGAGCATGCACTGCAGCAAATGTGAATAAAGCTAATAAGAACCCACAGTTACTTTTTAACAAGCTGCTCTGTGTCAGCTGAGGCATGTTAATCTGATGCCTCTACAGCCAATTCAAAACCAGCCATAAGAGTTTTAAGATGTTGTTCTAGCATTATTCATCATCAGTTACATGAATCCAATGGCGAGTCCTATTAGTAGATTGGTAGGAGGGTTCTAACACCACTGACTTTTTTAGCTTATGAGTTTGCAATGTACTAAAGTTGAGGAGCACTGGCACCCCAAACATTAACACATCTCAATCATGCTGTGGGCAACTTCTGAAATGGCATTTACCGTTTGAGGCAGCTCTTCAAAAGGATGGGCTTAGGCCATAAGGACCAGGCACAGGCTCAGATTTATACTGTACTTTTTCATATACTATTACTCACTAGCTGCAAAGGCCAAAATATACAGCTGCCAAAGAAGCTCAGCGTATTCAAACAGAGCCTTCACAGTCCAACCATCCCCTGCACTCAACTGAGCCTACATCTTTCCCTTTTTATCTCCCAATTTGTTAACATCTTCTGAAGATGTTACTGCCTTCACATCGCAGGCAACAAAATGCTTGCTCACAACTGCACTTCTCAAATTCCCAGGACAAGACCTCAGTGCAATTTTACAACATTGGCTCAAATCAGTATAAAGGACTGAACTAGAAAGTCAGTCAATACCCATATCCACCCTTCCTCCAACTCTGTTTCCAGGGTGGCAGTGCTCACCAGATTGGAAGGACAGCTGACAGCAGCAATACTTCAAGGTGCTGCAGAAAAAAAATCTGTTAGGGCCTACAGCCAGGAACATACACACAGATTTTCCCCATGGTACTATTAGAAGTTCATTTAGTTTGCTACTGATCATCTCTGCTTAGGACCTTCTGCTACTTCTGGACTCAATTAATCTGGAATAAATAATTAAGTTTATTACATGTACACCTTTCATACACTAGCATGTCAAATGCTGGCCTGCACCTGAGCAGAAGACTTAAAACTATCCATGTACCTAGGGAAAGCCAGTTTCCACAAACCTACTATGTTAAATGATAACCAGCAATATTAAATAACCAGTGCAACAGTTATTTAGGCTTCTGTGGCACCTGGTTGGTCCCAAGTTCTTAGTAAAGGAAAGGTCCTGCTTACTGGTAGAGAGGACGTGGAAATGGATAGGGAATAAAAGTTCGAAAGGAAACTCTGTAGATATATTCGACCATGTCATACAGGAGGTATCGTTTAGGTCTGAAAGAAAAAGCAACAAACATTACAGGTAAATTCGGTATACTTAAATATTTGCAGCAAGAGAAAAACATTTTAAAGCCCGCCACCCCCAAGCCTACCAAGGGCTTGTTTTCCTAAATCTAAATGATTTTCCAGATTTGTCATTTTCCTCACAGGAGATGTTCTGGTTTAAGTGAGAACAGAACTAATTCTGGTCAATGCTTTTACTTTTTAGCTCAGCTCTTCTAACTGCACTGTCTGAAGTTAGCAGTGTGTTTTCCCAGGCAGTGTCTGCTGCTGGCAGTGATAACACCCCGTGTTTAGAGTTACTACCAAAGGTTGGGGTGCAGACCAAGGCCACTGCTGGATCTTGTGCACCACAGGGGGAGTGCAAAAAGTGAAAGGTGGCACCTGCAGGGAGGAGTGGCCAGGATAGGGGACCCCAAACTGACCAGTGAGGGATCCCAGTCCACAGACAGAATATTTGGTATAAAGCTGAGGAATCAGGAGGGTCCTGCTCTCTCTTTGCCCTCTTGCCCTGCTTTGCCAGCTTTGCTCAGCTCAGCTCGCATCCTCTTCTGGTTCCTTCCTTGGAGCATCCAAGGAGGACTCTGTCTGTTCTGCCTTCAATCCCAATCGGTGTGTTCCTGAATCCAGTACCAGAATCCAGCTCCTGAACACAGCTCTCATCTGCTCCTGGGCCCAGTCTGGGACTTCCCCAGTGCCTGCTCCACAGCATCAGTGGTGATGGTGACATAATTACCATCAGGGGGCTTGGGTTCAATACTGGTTTTGTATAGATTTGTATATATTCCTTTTTTTTAATTATTATTTTCATCTTCATTCAAGCTGCTCTAGTTCCCTTTTCTTATAGCTGAGTCTCTCTTCCTTATTTCCTTTCCCTTCCACTCTGGGGAGGGAGAAGGGTTAACCAAGAGCATCTGTTAAAGGTCTAAGGGGCCTCCCTGACCCTAAACCGTGACAGGAGAGGAAACAATTTTGGCTCTCCATATTCTGTACTTTCCCCAAGTCAAGTCCATTCAGCAGTAACTGGTAAGCAATCCCCCCTGTTTTTATCTTAACCCTAACTCCTTTCAAAAAATAAAAAAGCATCTCATAGAGCTTTTGTCAGAATCCCCTTGGTGTTCCAACAGTGATTTGAATCTTCAGTTTAGACCGTCATTTATGCAAAGTGTTTTCAGTCATTGTTATGTGCCTGAAACTGTACTCCTTGCAGTGACATCCTTGCTTGAATTCCTGCCTCTGGAAACTGGGCATGAACTCCTAGCCTTCTGTAAATTGCAAAAAAAACGAGACTTTGAAACTGTAAGAATACATTCAAAGTTTAGCCAATTGCCCTTCCACCTGGCTGTAGATAGTGTTCTAGTTAGTGTGCAGTTCTCAATTTCTCCTGCAGTTGGAGCAGTTGCTTCTGCTGAGACAGTGACGGCACCTCGCCTTCCTTCTGCGGCAGGTGGCTTTGGATACATAGCAACTCATCTTCAAGTTTGCCCCCAAGAGATAATATAGTCACTCAAAGGGTTAATTTTGTCACATTCTGTGGTTTTGCATTAGTTGTGTCCATCTGACACCTACACATCTATTCTCTTTGATTAGAAGAGTGGTTTTTGAATGGTCTGTCTGCATTTGTTTCCGCTTGTTCTTTAGCGTGACATTTCCTTTCATCCCAGTGATTTGAAACCAACCTCAAGTTACTTAATAACCTTATGGTTGCTATTGGTAGTCCTTCTGAACCGCTGGTAGCTTCTCTCTCGTTTTGCTAGTTTTCGAGCAGAAGTTCCTCAGCATGATCCCAAAGATGAAGACCTGCTTGCTGCCTTTTCCAGAACATCAGCATACAGCACACCTAGCCTAGCTGCCAAGACAACATCTTCCTCAAAAGCTCAGTTACAGAACTGAAGGATGTGATGTAGGAGTAAAAGACAAACCACCAACGATCTCTACGCTATCAGAATAAAGAGCTGTCACTGCAACAGTGCCACAAAATGGAACATGGAAAAAATAACATTATCTCAGAAGAGCCTGTTGCAAAATCCAGACACTACGCACATTTTTCAGCGGGTAAGGAAGACGGAGACATACATACAATAGAAAAAAAAAAAGAGAGCTGTTCAGCATCATTTGTATCTTGACTAATTAGCAACTGTTTATCGATGACTGTGATGTTCCTTTTACCACATATATTGGGCGAAGACCAGTTCCAGTGTTACATTACAGTACCAAAACATGGACACTGGCATTTGCCATGTTGTTTATTCTTAATGCTTGTGACTTATTCTGACTTGGGAGCTTTGTACATAAAATATTCCAAGAGATCCACTGTCTCTATCCATTCTAATTCCAGGTGGTTTCTCTACAGCTTTAGCAGAATTTTCTCCAAATCTATATTGTCTAACATGTTTCCCAAGACTATTTCTTTGTGGGCACATACATAGCATTAGATGCAACGGGGCCCAAACTAGGATCTTCAGAGTACTCACAATAACAACTTGAGTCATTTTTCCTCCCAAAAAGGAGGTGGAATTTATTGCAGCTCAAACTGTGTGCATGGATGGAGAAATTAAATGTACTGTGCAGCATGCCAAAAAAAAAAAAAAAAAAAAAAAGCAACCAAAAAGAAGTAATTCAGTTAATTAGAATCAGAAAAGTAACCTACCCAGCCAAGGCGTATGTTTTTCCTTTAGCATCAGGATCCTTAATTGCATTAATAATTGCCTTTGCTACATCAACCACCTGTGAGAAATAAATTCAGACAATTACCAATGGAAAACAGAAATGCATGCACACACTCCTCTTTCAGAAGCAATTTGGGGGGGGATGGAACGGACACACGACACGACACACAACAGAAAACCCAACAGACACACACAGAGGATTTGGGATTGTCTTGTTTTATTGAAAACTTACGTGTACTGGTTGCTTCAATGTTTTTTTGCCCAGAGATATAAGAGGCACACCACCAAACCAGCGCATGTCTGACAAATACACATACTTAATTTGAGAATAAAATCTGTGAATCCTTTCAGCAGAGCAAATAACCAAGACATTTTGCACTACACTAAGTGTGGATCTCTTCCAAAATCTGTTTTAACTTAAGAAAACCAAACCAAACAAAACAACCAACAACAACAAAAATCCCAAACCAAACCCAAAACATTGGGAAGAATTACCCTCCAATTCCAGTATCACAGTTTTCAATGCACGTTTAGTTTTCCTATTAACAACGATGGGAAAGTTGAATTTACTGTTTACTTAAGAGCAATTCAGAGAGCACAACTTTGCAACACAGAAACAGATTCCACTCTATCCTGTCTACCAGTTTTGTTGGCGATACATCAGTCATTACTGTTGCTTCTGAGCCCAGAACAACTCGGGTCCCTTTTTACATTTGAATGTTATCAACTTTAAAAGCTATTCCCAGGGTAAACTATTTTGAGGGTTAAGATGAACAGATCTTAGCTCAGAACAACCTAAATAATAATAAAAAAAAAGCCAATACTATACAACTTCCCTCAAAAATAATAATTAAAAAAAAAAAATCAACCCCCAAAGTCTAAATAGATGCAGAAAGAATTCAATCATGAGATGAAAACTTATTATGCTTGCCATTACACACCTGCTAACAAAATATAGTATATTTCTGATAAAAACATACCTCTCTGCTTTTCAAAGGGAATGACATTTTCCCCTCTGTTCTCTACAGACAGGTATACAAGAGATTTCAAGCGTACATACTTGCATAATGATTGAGAAATCGGTCCTCTCTCCCAAACATCTCAGAGGGTTTCAAAATTATAGCATCTGGAAATTCTTCCCTCACTGTTTTCTCTCCAACAGCCTATCATTCAATTAAAATGAACACAGTCATTAGATCTATTCTGAACAGATCTGAAGATGATGCGTTTTCAGAACTTAAATGTACCATGACTACAACACTGAAAGAAATTACACCATCAGTAGAACAAAAATTATTGCTATCTGAGCCATTTGATCTTCGAGATGCTATGCTGAGATAGAGGTCTCACAGAACATCCCAAAAGTCCCAGAAACGTGGATTATTTCTTCTATTTGAGATACAAGACAATTTCACCAGTGAAATGACACCAACTGAAAGCAACAAAGTTCAAAAAGGAAGAAACCGAACCAAAGTACTTCTCTTGCTTATGTCAGACCAGAGCTTGGAAGAAAACAGGTTTGTGTTACCCCTACCAAATTATCAGAAAATCTGAAGAACTGCTTAAGTGCAGTTAGACATTTCAGTGGCAACTATCTACTTTCCACATGGGACTGGCCAACATCCTATGGAATTTCCATATCCTATGGAATTGTTACACACCAAAAGCTACCAAATTTTAACCCTGATTAAAAAAAAAAAAAACAAACAAAAAAAACCCAAAAAAACCCCAACCCCCCCCAAAAAACAACAAAAACAACAAAAAAAAACCAAAAACAACCCCCAAACAATCACACTAAAGAATGCAGAGTAAAATAAGCTCAAACAAAATAAAAATAGCTGAAACTGGGGGAATAGCTATATCAAAAAGAGAAAAAAAGTAATAGAAAATACCTCCTAAGAAGGGTAAAAATAATAGGATAGCAAAACCAGATTTTTAATATTTTTTTTTGTGCAAGAGCAGGTAACAATCCCATTCCAAGGGCCTGTAATTGTGATACTCTCCTGTCTTCACAGCACTCATCTTGGCATCAACTACTTGCTCTGCTAGGTCATTCCAGCCTCAGATGTTAGACCTCATATTGGATCCCTCTTTCTTAATGACAGTCATTTTAGATGGAAAGATATTCAAGGATAGAAGGAAGGAAGAGTTTTCAAGAATGTAAGATCTATTCCCCTCTAAAGCACAGCACTAAGGAGGATTTCTATCTCCAATAAACACAGGAACTCAAAAATTCCTCAGCTGCAGAAAACATTCCATAGTAAATTCATACACTGAATTCCTTCAAATAGACCCAACTGGGGAAGGAAAAAAAAATCCCACAAAAAAAAAAATGGGCTCTTGGAAAATATAGTCAAAGCAATTACAGACTTACTTTAGTCCTGAGGTATTTGGAAGGACTCTTCATGCTAGCATTCAGGTGAGAGATATGAATGAGTCTTTCCACACCAGCTTCCCTAGATATCTGTGCAATACTTTTAGGAATATTTACAAATTCATCTTCAAAACTGAAGTTTCTAAAACAAGGAAAATAAAACAAATTTCACTTTAAGAGCAATCAACAGTGGCTGCCTACCAACCAAACAACAATCACCAAGTATTACTTGAGTATATTTCAAAAAACCTATCTCGACCTTCTTTAGTAGAAACAATGTTTGCTTTCATGAAGGACTCTATATAATAAAAGCTAGAGGGAAACAAAATGCAATAGTAAGCTTCAATTACAGCTTTAGTATTCTCTCCTTTTTCACCTGTTAAGATTAAAAAAAAGTACGAAAAATCCTCTAGCTCACTCATCTGTGACAAACAGAAAACTTCTCAAGTAAAAACAGATTTTTTTATTTTTTTTTTTAAGAGAAGTACTGCATCTTGAAATCTGAGCAAAGATGTCTTTTTACAATGCCTGTTCAAGATTGGACTTGATTTGATGCATTCAGTTACACGCTGCAAGGCAGCTCTAAGTGAGGGCAGCTGACAGGCACTGAGGAAGCGGACAAAAACATACCAAAGAACACACAAATGTTTAAACAAATAGAAAATTTCACATTGAAAAAAAACCCCAACATTTCATAGTAGCTGTAAGGGACTAGAGACTTGGGTGGAGAGGATCCTAATGACATTCAACAAAAGCAAGTGTAGAGTACTGCACCTAGGGAGGAATAATCCCCTGCACCAGTACAGGTTAGGGGTTGACCTGCTGGAAAGCAGCTGTGATGAGGACCTGGGAGTCCTGCTGGATAACAAGTTCACCATGAGCCAGCAGCGTACTCTTGGCCTCTAAGTCCAATGGTATCTTGGGGTGCATTAAGAAGTGTGTAGTCAGCAGATCAAGGGAAGTTCTCCTCCACTACTCTGCCCCAGTAAGCCTATATCTGGGGTATTTTGTCCAGTTCTGAGCTCCCTAGTTGAAGTGAGACAGGGAACTACTGAAAAGAGTCCAACAAAGGGCTACAAAGATGATTAGGGAACCAAAGCATCTCTCTTCCAAGGAAAGGCTGAGAGACCTGGGGCTGTTTAGCCTGAGGGAGATCTTATCAATGCTTGTAAGCATTTAAAGGGCAGGTGCCAAGAGGATGGGGCCATTCCCTTCTCAGTGGTGCCCAGCGACAGGACAAGGAGCAACAAAGCACAAACTGTAACACAGGAAGCTCTGTCTGAACATATGGAAAAACTCCCTTTACTGTGAGGGATCCTGGAACAGGCTGCCCAGAGAGGCTGTGGCATTTCCTTCTCTGGTGACTTTCAAAACCTGCCTAAATGCAGTTCTGTGTGATCTGACATAGGCAAACCTGCTTTTGCAGGGGGTTTGGACTCTCCTGTGGTCCCTTCCAATCCCCACCATTCTGTGATTCTGTGACTTCAAGGAGAAGTGTGCAGAAAGAACAACTCCACTCTACAGCATTCAAGGGGCCTACATTAGGGGGTTCAACTGTAATCTAGTTTGGCATCTGATCAAGAACAATACAGAAGCTCTGTCTCCAAGCAGAACTGACACTATAGGCTGGCAATAATCCCAAAATTACTTCCAACTATCCCAAGACTGCAAGAAAGTAAATTGGCTTCTCATGTCTTTATATTGTCCTTGTAAGCACCCTGCTCCATCTTTTCCATTTGCTTTGGGTAACAAACATCTTGTCCAAATGCCTCTCTCTCTCTCTCTCTCTCTCTCTCTGTCCTTATCTACTCCCACAGCTTTTCAGAACCCACTGGAGTCTGAAGACAGCCTTAAAAATAAAAAGTTATTTTTGACCCTTCAATAACTAATCTGATCCTGGGAACCATCACTCCTGTTCTGCTCACAAAAATAGATTTTAGAAACACACAAGAAGGAACAACATCTCATGTAACTATGGAGTTTTCAAACAACATAGTATACACAGATGAGACTGTGCACTAATACTAGGCAAGGAGGAAAGTATTTAATGGCAGGCTTTACTTTTTCTGACTGATCCCTACTTCTAATCTTACTTCCCCCCCCACCCCACCGCTTAATTTTTTCATAAATTTGGGGATGATTTCAATGGTTAGTCTGACTTTGTGTTTAACAGAGCACAGAATTTTATCTCAGGGTTTCAGAAGCACCATTAATACCAACACGCATAAAATCCACGATAAGAACATTTGTGTAATGCAGTAGTAAGTTTTGGAATGTTCAAAACTCTTTAACATGTACCAAGACTCCTATGCTTTTGAATCTGTTAAAACTGACCAGAGTGACAAGGTTTGGGGGGTTTTTAACTAGAATGAAGCTTTTCGTCGTGGCCCTCACACTTCCTTTCACTAACAAACTCTCCCTCACACAGATCATTCTTTTTAACCAAGTCCAGAAATTTTAAAAGGGCAAGTACAGATGAAAGACATCTGAAAGATAAATCAAGATTATATTGTCCTTAGGTCAACTGTACTGACCTCTTTTTCTTCCCTCACATATTACAAAGAAATTCCTTCTGGTTTGACAGCAGTAAGTGTTTCAACTCTTACATTCATAAATGAGGAACAGTGAAAAACATTCCTGGCAAGTTAGTTTGTACATTTTTACCTATATCCCAAAGTTGGAAGGACAACCAAAACCCTTGTCAGATGCACAAGACCAAAGCTAATTAGGCTTAGTGAGCTTTCCTACAAATAAACTATGTTATAGACTCCAACAGTGGGACAAGGAGTTAAGTGACTATCAGAAAAAGCAAGTACCTCTACAAATTTGAATCCAAAATCAAAGTGTCTCCCAGCAGTTACGTGTGATATTTGACTACACAAGAAACAGCTGAAATCTGTTGGCAAGGACTTACTTTAGGAAAAATAATTTCACAATTTGAGACTACTAATTCTATTCTATTAATACAAGTTGGCTATTAATGCTACAATTTGAATATCAAATGGTTGTTCACAAAAAAAAGCAACGAAGGCATAAGGCTTGTAAACAGAGATGAAACTGATATCTACAGTTGTTTCTGTCTACTACAGTGGCAAAATTATGTACCATATAAAGGCAAATCACACAACTGAATTTTTGTCTAGCATTTCTGCATGAGGCTTTATATAAAGTGAACATAACTGCACACATGGAGAGAAAAAAAAGCCTTTTACAGGTATTTTTAACCTAAAAATAGCTTTTATTTTAACCTGACTATGGGATTTTTTTAAAGTGGATTTCAAAAGGGAACTATTTTTAAAAATTATTACCAAAAAATGCTTATGTAGCTAATAACATCTGTGCCAAAATTTTATCAGGGAATGATGTTATTAGTCATAATCTTAGAGACTCTCCATTAGCTACTCCTGTTTATTAATTTTTACCAGAGAATGGGAAAAACTTGGTCACTGCTTATTCTAGTAGGCTACAAGTCATCACTACACTGAAGGGACAGGACGAAAGCCTACTTCTGTCATCATTCACAGAAACTGGTAAGCCTCTGTAAGCTATAGGAAGGCAGCCATGAAACACCTGTAAGGTGTATGAAGCAGAACATTGAACTCTCCGACAGAACAGAAGCTGTACATTAGAAAATTACAGAAAGAATGCACTTTTCAAGAGCAGATCACAACCATGTCCAGCACCTGGTAGAAATCTATGTATCTATCTATATAAGAACAGAAAAAGGAAAATTACTTTGTTTCCCATTCCTTTCCAACAAGATTAATGACCACATTGCTGTGTTCCACGGCTCTTCGGATAGAGTCTTTGTCCTTACAGTCCCACTCCTGTAACCAGAGCATCAAATAGGAAAAAGATGAGATAATGTGTAAATAAGTGTAATCAAAGAAAGCTTCTTCACACCATTTCCATTTAGAGGCTAAACAATAGCTGGAGTTATGACTTTGAGAAAGACAGACTTCCTTGTATAGCAATGGTATTGTAATTGATCTAAAGCCAAAGCAAAAGACTTACTAAGAAGAGGAGTTGCCCCAGGTCACCCATTGGCCGCAGATACATAAGGTCATATGGATCACAGCGATAGGGTATAATTACTTGAGATCCAATGCGACCTAAGTGTTCAAAGAAAAACAACCTCAACATTTCATTTATCTCAAACTACCACATAACTTCAAATAGATAAACTTCTGAATGTACGAAACTTCCTTTTCCCCTGTCATTAAAGCACAACAAACACACAGAGATATCTTCAAGAGTTATCTGCAAAGCTAGAAGTAAGTTTTTGAACCTACATCACTGGAGTTCTTAAGCAAGGACATACCTGAGTGTCTGGGCTTGTAAGGCAAAATATAAAAGCTTGCAAGAAGCTTGTTAACAAACAACACCAAAAATTACAGTGTGTGCTATAAAAATAGTACAATACCTAAAGATGCTTCACATCTAAGGATATTTGCATTTTTTAAGATGCATGGAAAAGAGAAGGGGGGATGGGAAGAAACAACGCAAGAGTTATTTTCTAAAACTTACATTCAAGAGGGCAATTTTAAAGAATTCCAAGCAAATTCCTGCAAACATTTTGGTAAAACATCCTACTAAGGCCAACAGCAAAAGAACCAATACATGCTGGACCTCTCCTCAGATCTGCATTTTACTGACTGAAAAAAAGTATTTGAAGGAGAATTACTTATTTTAATTACTTTAACAATCTTCTAAAGCTTCTACATTTCCTAGATTAAAACAGTTTTTACTAGTTGTTACATGTTGGCACTTTAGCAGACCAAACTCTATGAAAGTATCACACTTTTAAGACCCCCAACTGCCAGAGATTTCCAGACTATCCTGCAACCTGAAGAAACACTATTTTTGTTAAAGACTTAATTTATCTTTTTTTAATTAGTACTCCTGGGGAACATTACCTAACCGGTTGACAACATAGCGTCCTAGGAAACCTGTAGCCCCAAAGACAGTGGCCACAAGGCCACTAACAGAGGATCGTCCGCTTCTTCCATGAGGAATCACTGCATGATGAACGTGGCGGTGCTGCTGCAACACAGATGGTGCTGCAGCTAACACAGAAATGCCAGGGCCTACAACACAAAACAGGAGAGAACATGTGACACAAGCTAAAAGTTAGCAGTTCATATTATTTTTCTCATTGCATTCACTTTCTCTAATCGCCCTCAGCAAAATTTCCCATGTCAAGGCTCCTAACAGGCTATTTGTGAGACATCTGGATAGGTCAGAGGACAGCAAGCTTGAGAGAGCTGTTGATAAAAGTCAAAGACCAAACTAAGACACAAAAGGAGCAAACTAAGGTTATCACTTCCTCAACAGCATGTAAAACTTAACTGGCTAGTATTAGTACTGGATGTGAAAGGTGAAGCACAGAGGTTAAGCAAATAAAGAATACTCGCTACAGGCAGGTCCCACCCGAGTACATCCACATCCTGCTCCCGAATCTGGGAACTGCAGGAAAAAGCATCAGTCTAGGTGCAGTTAATCAGACTTTTCACCTCAGTTTAAATACAGCAGACCCAAATGTTGGAAGAATCCAACAAATCCTCCTATATCGTAGCTCTGGAGTGAAGGGAAATGAAGAAACGCAAAGAGCCCATGATGCATAGAACATTGCCTCAAAGCTGTTTCTTTTCTCAAGGAGCTACAGAAACTTGAAAGTCACAGAAATAGGAGACGCCACTAGTATAATGACATACATTGACACAGTAGCTCCAACAGGGAGCTTGTGAAGAAGAAACATATGTCCTTTCCAAGCAAGTTAGCCAAAAGCAAGAAATAAACTACTGGTAAGAGATTTTTTTAAATTAGAAATGTTTAGTGTTACTATACGTCCACGCTCAGAAAAAGAAAGGAACAGATGAAATATAGAGCACATAAACACAGTACAAACATGTAGCTGTTGACAACAGCAGACTGTAAGAGCTGTCATTGGAAAACCAGCTTGAGGAAATATATATAAAAACCAAAAATCCAGTAACTGACCTTCGAACATTTAGTAAGTCATGACCATAAGCACTTTCTGGATAAGAATAAGCAAGTTTAACCATCCCCATATAAATCCAACTTGCAACAATCATAATGAAAACAATTATTATTTGATATCAGAATGCCAGATGCCCACTTGTACATTGAAGGAGTAAGGTTTATCTTGATATGGTTTGGTATTACCAGATACACCGTGGCATTGATATTGTAGCCACGATTTTAAGATGATCAAAAGGACAGGGCATGTTTGGACATAAATTATGTTTTTGTTAGATCAGCTGATAGAAGACTTCAGTGCCTGAAGTTTCTCTACCCAGAAGTTTGTCTATCCATTCTCTCTCCATACCCTACAGACCAGAATAATAAATGATACCACACCACCAATTTTGTCCTGAAATGTAGTTTGACATTCACTTAACTAAATAAAGCAGTAACACATACACACTTGCACTTATCAAATTAATATACTGTGACTGGAAACTACACTCCAATTGGCTGAGGGAAACAGGACAAAATAAGATAATACCTACACAAACTTCAAGTAGGTACATAACTTCCTAAAAAGCAACTCTCCTATAAAATAGGCCAAATCTCAGGAACAGTTAAGCTGGCCTGGTATCTGTCTTAAAGTGGCAGATATGCAAGGCCTCTCCATTACTGAAGCAGAAACCTTGAAAAAAAATATGAGAAAGAAAGAAAACACACACTATACTAAGCACATGTTAAAAACAAAACAAAACCAAAAAACCACTAAAACCCTCAAACAAAAAAAAAATTAAAAAACCCTCACACCATTTATCAAATACCTGCTGGAGTCTAATAAAACTACACACTCCTGCGGCATCCACTTCATGTCTGAAAGTCTGACATACAGTTTTAAGCGTGACACCAGATGTTCATATTAAACTTTATAATACTTCAAACTGAAATTTTACAGAACATGCCAACTCATCACTTCCACAGGCACCATTTATCTTCACTCTGGTTTTTCTATCATCCAGCTAATTTAGTGTTGCCCTCTAAAATCTTTGTGTATATTTCTGCAACATTACAGCAAAGATGAAGATGGTAATTTCAATGGATTTCCAATTCAGCGTGTCTGAAGCTACATTACTATGCTATCCTTACAATATTAAATGACAAGACTACACAAACATACAGCTAATAACAGCTTTCATGTTCAAAACTCTTGGGGAGGGGGATTGCTTTTTTTCCTTAATTCTTTTAAATTACATAATCAGAACAAACTTCCAAATGAAATAAGCAGTGTATACTGAATACTCTGTACAGAATAAAGCCTGTAGGTATGTAATGTGTACCCGGAGAGCACAGATTAACCAAGCTCAGGATAAATCCAAGCGTAAAGGATAAGAACAATGGGGACAGTTGGATGATCTTGTTCTTTAAGACATTGCCTTCATTCTTGTAGCATTACAGTAACTGAAATTTTGTTACTTCATTTATTTTTTGGAAGAGCAGACTCACAGAAAAATGACTGGGTTCTTTAAAACCATCAGGATTCCTTCAAGTATGCAAAAAAGCTATGTGGTATGCTGAGGTGGTGGAAGAGAAGGCCTGATGCTCCATACTCTTCAGTACTTTGTTTACATACACTTCTCTTTCTAAAGGTTTGTAAGAAAAAAATACACAATATTCATATTTACAGAATTAGTACTACCTGTTACTTGCAGATATGAACACACAACAGTCCTTACAATATAAAACCTAAAAGCAACAAGACTTCAGTGCACTGGGAGCACCTGTTGAAAAAGGTATTATTAAGCACATCAAACCATGTACAAATAACAGGAAAATTCATCTGAAAAAAACCCCATATACATGTCTTTCAACTATGTGGCTTTTTTGCTGTTATTTCTGCTCTTCGTGATGCTATCAATGTTACACTGACAAAAAGCATCCAATTACTGGTTTGCATTCTCTCGTCTTTATGACTACACTGTTGTTGTTTGCCTGACACTGTAAAGTCTTTAGCGGTGTACATCTTTTCTTGTTTCATCGCTGTACAAGATTTGTCACAAATGATCACCATCTATGGCTATGTGCCCAATTATGACCATCTTACAAAAAGTAAGTTAGGAGTTAAAAGTATCCATATTATGGCAAGAAAGCAGGCTACAGATCCTCACACTGACTCATAACCAGTAAAGGAGCTTCCACATGGTGTAAAGCCCTATCAAAATGCAATGTTTAGTAATTCAGGACAATAACTTAGTAGAGCCATATTAATATCTGGAGATATTAACAGTCTCTGTTAATATCTCCAGACTGAGCAGCACTACTTAAGGTGCTGTGTAACAGAGACTTGCACAGGGAATCTTTCCCAGAATAGAAGGGCTTCATCTTCTTCACTAACCAGAATCTATTTGTCACTAGAAGTTGACTTTTACAATCTATATTTGAAATAGTTTATCAACACTGGTTTGAATTAAATCTCAAATATCCACAGTAAACCAGAACCATCTTTCTTGAAAAGAAACACTGCTCCAGTTAGAAGTATGTTAAATTTCTTCCTCATCTTTATCAACCAACAAAACTTGTTGGTAAAGTCCCACTTTACTCAACAGAGGATCAAGTGCTGAATCAATTTAATCAAAAACCTCTTCTGTTCTGGCGGCAAAGGCCCAAATACAACCTGTAAATGTAATCTCGGTATTTTGGCACGCTTACAGACCGCGGCCAGAATGACAGGCTCGCTTAAGAAAAGGTGAAAGAAACCCAAAGTTAGACCACGGGACAGCAGCTGACTCGCTGCGATTTTGCCCGTGCTAGAGTGACAGCGTCCTGTACAGCTACACCGGTGGCCTGAGACAATCCCAGGCAGCCCTTTGAGCTACAAACCGCAGTTCCCTAAAGCGAAGGACGGCAGAAATCCCACTGTTTCTGCCGCAAAGGGTTCTTTCAGCCATCCGCTTTTCAGACGCTGCCCAGAGAGAGAGTTCCCTCGGAGCGCACCGCGGTACGAGAAGGGAGGCCCGCGGGCAGCCGACCCCCAC
>JAAGNO010008672.1:0-23389 GCA_033439905.1 Ceryle rudis
CAGGTCATGGCGAGGCAGATGATAGAACTGTGAAAAACAAACAAAAGAACCCCTGGGGTTTTAATTGCCGAGAGGAGAAAGAAAGCAGGATACCGACAGTGTCTGGAGGGGGGGCAGGGATTGGGGATAGAAATACCAGCAAGAGTCTTTGTTTTATTGAACAAATCTCATCAAGAGGAGAGGAAAATAAGCATCTGGATAAAAACTAAGGTCTTGCTTGGTTTTGAACTGTTCATGGGCTAGTTCTTACTGTCTGTATCCCTCCAATGTGTTCTTTTAGAATATGTGGATACAGTTCAGACTTCCTGAATAATCAACTGGACAGTTTTCATTGATGCAAGAAAGTGGTGAAAAGCATAAAGAGGAACACTTCCTACTTGTAGCAGGCATAATACAGGCATTGCAGGCACTACTACTCTGCCCCTGTGATAGGTCACTGCCTCATACTGAAGATGCTGAAAATCCCAGTTAAAATGAGCTTCAGTTTATCAAGTTTCACATGCTAAACCCCACAGATAAAATAAGAAATACAGAACCTGATCATCAGGCAGATGTTCAAAAAGCAGGAGTTCCATTGATAAGTACCTCTGGGAGACCTGCAGCTTTCAAGATGTTGCATAGCTCCTGTTTGAAACCATTTTACCTCAGAGTAAAATTGAAGATTTGCTCCTATTCAGCTTCTGGTGGATCATAGCTGTGCTATGCACCATATATACAAAGTTGGAGCTCATTTTCTTTATAGCTGCTAACAAGCTGAATTGAGTCAAGAATTTTTATACTTTCACTTGACAAAACTATAAGAAACAAAGTTATTCCCCATCCTTATGTGCTGTCTTCAAAATACTTGTTTCCATCTTGAAATAAAGCAAGTGTCTTATTTTTATTTTAGATACAATGTGCCCTTCAAGACACAGATTCAGAAATGGGTGCACTATCTTTCCAACACAACAGATATCATTGAGAACTGGATGACTGTGCAGAACTTGTGGATTTATTTAGAAGCTGTTTTTGTTGGTGGTGACATTGCAAAGCAACTTCCAAAGGTTTTCAGACATGCCTTTTTTTCAGTTTTAGTTTTTGTTTGTTTGGTTGATTTTTTTTTACATTTTAAGGATAAAACTTAGTTGTGATTTCATAATTGATGCAGTAATGTTAACTTTTTTTTTGGTACTTAACAAAACTTAGGTAAACAACGCTGACAGAAGTATTGTGTTAGAAATAATAAAATTTTGTGAACTATTTGATCTTTCTATTTCTAGATTGTAATATTGTTAACCAATATGTGTTGTGCCTAGAAGTATCCCAGTGTAGTTAAACTAGCTTAGCAGTACCTACCACTAGCCTAACAGTACCAAGGAGTCCTCATCTTAAACTTTCCTACATAGCTTTTCCAATGAAGAATTAACTTTGGTTTATTGAAAAAAAAAAAAAAAGAAAAATCTTAAAATTTGAAGTGTACAGTTCAATCATAATGAGCTTTCTGTCTTTTTCTCTAAGAATATTTGAAAGAGAAAATAGATAGCAGGCCTGACAATCAAAAATAAAATAAGGTGTGTTGTGTAAGCAGAAAGATTTGTGTTTTTCTAAGCTGAAAAATCTTTGGAATTTGGACATAGCATTACTAGTGAGAAGATTACTAGGTGCCAATTCTGTGAGCAAGTGCCTTTTCCCTCTTCTCTCTTCCTTCCTTCATTTCTTCCCTTCCACATTCATCATCATGTTTCAACAGGAAGCAAAGCGTTTCTCTAACATTGATAAATCCTGGGTGAGGATCATGACCAGAGCTCATGAAACACCTAATGTTGTTCAGTGCTGCATTGGAGATGAAATCATGGGACAGTTACTACCACATTTACTAGAACAGCTTGAAATTTGTCAGAAATCACTCACAGGGTAAGATTACTAGAAGACCACACTCTTGGGCTGATGGCTGTGAATTGTGTAACTAGGGAAAGAGCAATTGCTTGAATACTGTCCAACAGACTTTGCAAAGATCATGTTCTAATTCTACTATGAATTCATCTGAACTAAGCAAACAAGTTAACAGGATGGTGCAATACCTTCAAAGAAATTACTAGCAGCTCACTGATAATTATTTGATTTGTGACTAAACTGTCACTGTCTGTTGAAAACAAAACTTGTTTCAGCCTAGTTTCATCCAGAAGCCAGTCTAGATCTGTATGTCCTATCCAGACCCCTCAAGAGTCTGGGAGAAAATCATCATGGGAGACCTAAATAGCAAGTAACAGATTTAATGTAAAAATATTTTATTTTGATTTAGCTTCTTTTCTTTTTACTGGTGTTTATATTATAGCAAATTATGAAAGCTTTCCATGAAATGAATCCTGATGCTAAAAGTAGCTTTAAAGCAGGTACTTAGCATGAAGGTACAATGGATAAGAGTTGTTGTCATTGTCACTGATAAAAATTATAATGATACATTGTGAGAAATGCCACCTTTAAAGGAAAGGATGTATAAATTAATCTCATTCACTTACTATCTACCCCTTCATCTCCAATTTTTTAAAAATTGCAGGTACCTGGAGAAAAAGCGTCTCCTATTTCCACGATTCTTCTTTGTGTCAGATCCTGCTCTCTTAGAAATTCTTGGCCAGGCATCAGACTCTCACAACATACAGGCACATCTGCTGAATGTCTTTGACAACATTAAAACTGTCAGGTTCCATGAAAGGGTATGTACTGCCCACACCTCAACATTACAGTCTTTCAAATTAACACTGCAAGATAACTTGCTAAATCAGAAAGGTACCTGGGTGCATAGGAAATTCAACTGCTTTAGCAAGCTCATCAACTATTTGATGCTATGTAGACTTTCTTTGTTTAAGATTTAGTTTCATATCCTCATTTGTGTAATAGGAGAACACCCAGGTACTGAAATGTCTTCTGTGGCTTAGTATAGTCTAGCATCGTCTCAGATAAGCTTCTGATTCCTTATGAGCATATATGAATCTTTAGATTACCTGTATTTGTACTTTTTCATTCATTTTTTGATTGTAAGAAAAAGTGTATCTAGTTTACTCTTCTGTTTCTGAGTTATCCTTAATATCTCTTCAAACATACTGTTTAGAGAACCATTTTCTTATATCCTTCACAGGAAAAGATAACAACAACAAAAATTTTTCCTGTGCATGTATACATTTTCTTAGAAATTCATTAGTTCCCCATGCACTTGAAATTTGATGGACCATTTTCCTTAAGTTTTGTGTTCCCATTATTTTTGATTTTAAGGTTTTGAATTTTATTAGGACATTAACCCACCAGTAGTGGGGGAAGGTTTCCTTTATTTTGACTGGAAAGTGGATGTTGTCACTGAAACTCAAGTAAAATTCAGGAATTGTCAGTGTATTGGAGTTTGTCTCCTCATTCAAGTGACAGTGTTTTGCTTAAAGCCTTTCTGCACACAAAAAGTGATGACTTAATTGTTTTTTCCATTTCACTTAACAGGTTGATATAATATGTTACCTAAATAAGTCTAATGAAGTGATGTCAGGAGAATCAGACAGTTATGGTAAAGATAATCTATAAACACAAAATATTTTTCCTTTGTTTTTATTAGATATATGATCGTATATTGTCAATTATTTCACGCGAGGGTGAGACTATAGAGCTGACTAGACCTGTAATGGCTGAAGGTAATGTAGAAGTGTGGCTTAATTCTCTGTTGAAGGAATCCCAACTGTCACTGCATCATGTTATTCGCCAGGCAGCTGTGCACATCCAGGAAACTAGTTTCCAGCTGACTGAATTTCTTTCTACTTACCCAGCCCAGGTAATATCATTGCTACATCAGCAAAGAATTGTTCACAGATTTATATCACATGGATTGTTGTTGTTTTGGTTTTTTTTTTTTTTTTGGTCTTTGACATCAAAATTTCAGGCAGTGTCTTAAATGCAAAATTGATATTAAAATTTATTTTAATCACCTCAGCCTTTTAAATTTCACTTTACAAATCTGAAACCAAAAGAAGAAAACTTGCCCTAAAGCTGTTGCATACTTGACTACTGAAGGAAAAGTAGAAAAATTGTATGTTTGTTTATATATTCAGGAAAACACTATATGGCTGAAGGTTTGGAGCTGAGAGTAGTGTTGAGGGGAAAATTATTTTCTAAGTAGAAGCTTCTTCACTTGTTATCAGGAATGCTGATGGAGACAGAATAAAGAGTTTGTGAATTATTGAAAAAACTTTTAAAATGGAAATATTACTTATTCATTGACTAGGTATTACATATGAAGCATAGTAATTATATATAGCATTTATATGCTGTAAATTCTATTGTACAGTTGTATCAGCAGTGCATTGTGGGCAATATCTACGAGACTGAAGTGTGGACTTAACTGTGTGTTTATGAATGGAATTGGGACACCGAACAAATGCATGGGTTCAATGACCTCTGTATGGATGCATGAAAAAGTAATTTTATATGAATAGTAGCAGATCTATTTATTTAGTTTATCTGTGTCTGTGAATTGACATCTAGGCCAAAGAGAAAAGATTATGAAGCACATACTTTTATGTTTCTTAAGGTTGGGTTATTGGGGATCCAAATGATTTGGACAAGAGACTCAGAAGAAGCTTTGACTAATGCCAGGTATGATAAAAAAATTATGCGAAAGACGAACCAGTTTTTCCTGGATCTTCTAAACATGCTGATAGATATGACAACAAAAGACCTTAGCCCAGTTGAGCGAGTTAAATATGAGACATTAATCACTATTCATGTGCATCAGAGGGACATTTTTGATGGCCTGGTAAGTACTGAAAAATTTGCAATGAGTTATGAGGTGGTTTCCATGTAAAACAATGTGAAAGGACAAGATGAAAATGCTATTATACCCATGAACTCCTGCCTCTTAAGCTAAACATTTTATTTCAGGACCCTAATAACTATGTGATCTGGAGTATGATAAAAATGCTGATGTTGCTTCCATCCATGTCTTGGTTTCCCTTTAAGTAATTCACTGTTTCTTCCCCTCCCTCAGGCAATAGCGGAATTTGATAATGCTTTATGTTGGCCCACTTACATTAGATGGCCCTGCTGCATGAACAGTTAGGGACTTCTTTTTCCTCATACAATGTGTTGCAAGTCATTGTCCTTTCTCTGGACTGTATTGCAAGCTTTGAGGAGTAAACAGAATTAATGTAGAGTTACAATTAATTACAAAGTTTGAAGTTGGTTTAAGCTGCTGTTCTCTCTGTTCTGGTTTCAACAGCATACCCAATTATTACTTAGAGATTTATTTATTCACTTCACACCTTCTCATGCCGACGCATTATACTAAAATTAGGAAAATGACAGCGTTTACTGCTTAAACAATTGAACAAAAAAGATAGCATACCTTTTTACCTATAGGAAGCTGTCTGAGAAAAGAATTACCAAGTTTTAACCCATAGTTGATAAGCAAGCACCTATCTTTTCATTGCAGAACCGGCTGTTTCTAGTTATTATCATTTCATACAAAATATAATTTTTAGATAGAACCTGCAGGGCATCTTTTTTAATCCTGTTTTAATATTCAATTGCTCAATTATGAATTTACTCCCAGCTCTGTTGAATTTCTTAACTAATGATACTGTCCTGAAATATCTTTTTCCCAATTTGTGTGTGTTTTCATAAAATTCTCATGACTTCTTTTGAAATCAGGTATCACAATACATGCTTCATGCTCATATGTAAAAATAAAATGGTAGAGATTAGTAAAAGAAATGGCAGTTTCAGTGTTACCTGAACTTAATGACTCATGTTTGAGGCTTATGAACTGTTCATTTGTATTTAGAATTTTGACATACTTCTCTGAAGCCTGAAGTTCCTTTTTCTTAGTATGAGTTTCAGGGACAGTGAAAACACATTAGCAATTCTTGTGTTACTGGCTGTTCTTTATGCCTTTTGGTGGCAATGCTGCCTTTGCAGTACTACTTAGATAATATAAATGCAAAAGTAAATGTTAACCATGAATACTACAAGCTTTTTTTCCCCTCTTTTCTTAGTGTTGCATGCATATCAAGAGCCCTACAGATTTCGAGTGGCTGAAACAGTGTAGATTTTATTTTAATGAAGACTCTGATAAAATGACTATTAAGATCACTGATGTGCATTTCACATACCAGAATGAATTCTTGGGCTGTACTGACAGGCTTGTCATAACGCCTCTTACAGACAGGTGAAAAAGACTGATTTTATTCCTTTATTCTTTGACACCAAACCTAGGCTTTTCAAGAGTTTAGTCATTGCTGTTGGATGCAAAATAGATCTGTGCAGACTTTATCCTTCACAATCTTACCAAAGTCAGTAATTTTACATGGAACACATGAATGTTTTTGTTTCTCTGCCTTACAGTATGAATAACTTTCAGCTTCATTTTGGCCACATACTTGCTTGGTCCCCCCCTATAATGTATGGGTCTGATTCTCATGTATGTGAGACTGATATACCTGAGGATCAAGTACTTTCAACAGATACGGTATTCAAAGAGATACAGGACAGAAGTGTTTACAGGCAACCTAATAAGAACAGCTAAGAAAGTATGTACAGGAAAAAAAAATAAATTAGCTCCAATAGATTGGAGATATTTGATCTAGAAGGATGTTGAAAAAATTGTAGTCCCATTAACAGAGAGTTCTACTTACCTCACTGCAATAACACAAAGAATGCCTTATAAGTTATCATTGGCAAAATAAGGGCATTGGGTGGTTTGTTTTGTTTTGGGCTGCTGTTTTTTTTTGTTTTTGTTTGGGTTTTTTTCCCCCTGAAGTTGGTGTGGTTTTTTTTTTTTGTTTGTTTTGTTTTTGGTTTTTTTTGTGTGTGTGTGGTGTGTTTCTTTGTTTTTATTATGTTTGTTTTGTGGGTTTTTTTGTTTGTTTGTTTTTTAACATTCCATTCAGCAAATTCTAGACCTTTTATTTAGATATGTTAGCTGGTGTTTTACTGCATTACACATAGAAGTTTATGAAAATTGGATGTACCTTATAATCAAATTTTAAAGATGGATGAGCAAGGAAAGTTAGCTGTCTTTTGTTATTGTATTCCATGGTGTATATTAGTTCAGAACTACTTCAGTTAAAGTAGTTCAAGAACTAAGCTAACCAAACTAAAATAGGCAGCATCCTTGTATCTGCCTCCTTCCCTTCTTGTGATCTTTCAGGTTGTTGATTATTGAAGTTCATTTGTTCTTCCACTTCATGTATGAGGAGATGAAGCTTAATATTACTCGCATAATGATTGAAGTGAAAAGTCTGAGTGAAAGTTTTCCTTTTTACTGATTTAAATTGTAATTAGAGATATGTCATTTCAGCAGTTTACTGGTCTGCTTAAATTAAACCTTACTCGTGTAACACATGGAGCAATTTCCTTTGGCACTATAGAAAAAACTGTGCACTGCAGCCCATCAAGTGATGATAACATGTTGCCTTTTAGATGTTACATCACTTTGGCTCAAGCTTTAGGCATGAACATGGGTGGAGCACCTGTGGGACCTGCAGGAACTGGAAAAACCGAAACCATCAAAGACATGGGACGGTGCCTTGGAAAATATGTAGTCGTCTTCAACTGTTCAGACCAGATGGATTTCCGAGGACTTGGGAGGATCTTCAAAGGTAAGATGTGATCCAAATGTAAGATGTTAACCAAAAAGGCCAAATGTATCTTGGGGTGCATTAAGCACAGTATAACTAATTGGTCAAAAGAAGGGATTGTCCTGCTATACGCAGTGTCAGAGTGGCCTCACCTCAAGGTGAGGTGTGCAGTTTTGGGATCAACAATATAAGAAGCATATGAAAAAACTAGAATGTGTCCAAATTGCAACAAAGATGGTGAAAGAACTAGAGCCCTGTGTGGAGTCAGGACTTGGACTTGATGATCCTCACAAATCCTTTATAACTGTGATTATGTGGTTCTATGTACTATGTGAATGTTACAAATGCTAAGAGAACATCTTTTTAAAACAAGACCAACACATAATCAGCAGGTGGTTTTCAGCCTTTTAATAAATGCAGTCAATTAATATCATGTTATGAATGTAAAATACATTGGCAACACTGTCTCCAAGAAATAGAAATGTCAGAAAACATAAGACAGTTTATGAAAGGATGCAAAAAGACACTTAAAATAATCAAGGAGGACTGCCAGTACAAAAAGAAAAAGCTGTGGAATTTACTGCTGAATGGGTGGAATGTTCTGCATTCTGATTTCAGTGTTTTGTCTCCTTCAAATGTCAAAGTTCTTCGAAGTTGAAAGAAGTATATGTATAGCACTATGATGTTAAAAACAATTGGCACAGCTCACTGAAGTTAGGTGCAGATGACTTTTTTTTTTTTTCCAGGCACTTGAAACTGATACCTGTCAGTCATGGCAGATGTCAAATTAGAGATCAAATGGAGGTCTTTGACTCTTGTGTTGTTGCAAGTGACTCTGTTGATTTCTTTTATTTTGTTTTTCCTCAAAATATCCGAGGAATAATGCAGTTCTGGCACAGACTAACCCCTAACTTCATTCCACATGAAAGCAGCTTTATAGTTCATTTTAATCTGTGCTATGAGCTATTGAAAACCCATCATATTTTCATAGACTGATTGCAGGGATTTTGGGGGTAGGAAGGAACAGGAAAAAATTCCAGATACTGAGAGAAGGAGCAGAAATCAAAATACATGTCCTAGACAAGCTTGAGGACTTTTGGAAACTTGTGAATTCTTGCTTAGAAACATCGTAAACTCTCCTTGTCCTTTTCCCAAACTTCAAATATAAACTTCTTTTTTTCTCCCCTCAGGTAGGTTAACCTGATTTTTTTGGCTTATGAATTGCACCAGAAAAGTGTTAACAAAATGGTCAGATGCTTAGTTGCTTTTCTTTTTGAAGGTCTTGCTCAGTCTGGCTCCTGGGGTTGCTTTGATGAATTCAATCGTATTGATTTACCAGTACTATCAGTAGCTGCACAGCAAATTGCAATTGTGTTGACATGTAAGAAGGAACATAAAAAAACCTTTATTTTTACTGATGGAGATAATGTGGAAATGAACCCAGAATTTGGCATCTTTCTTACTATGGTAGGTATTCAGTAGATGTCTAATATGCCAGCGTTGATTATACAATAATTGTTTCTAACTGGGTATGTTAAATGTATTTGCTAACTCTTATGTCACTCAGCTCTTAGAACTTGCTGAGAGTTTGTGAACGTTGAACATTACTACTGTCATGGTTTAGGGTCAGGGTGGACCCTTAGACCTATAACAGATGCTCTCTATTAACCTCCCTCCCTCCCCAAAGGGGAAGAGAAAGGGAATAAGGGAGAGAGACTTAGCAATTGGAAAAGGAAAGTAGAATAGCTTTAAAGAAAATGAAAATAATAATAAAAATGGAATATATACAAATATATACAAAACCAGTATCGAACCTACCCCCCGATGGTGATTACATCACCATCACCACTGATGTTGTGGAACAGGCACTGGTGGAGTCCTAGCCTGGGCCCTGCAGCAGACGGGAGCTGTGTTCAGGGGCTGGATTCTGGTACTGGATTCAGGAACACACCGACTGGGATTGAAGGCAGAATGGACAGAGTCCTCCTTGGATGCTCTGAGGAAGGAACCAAAAAAAGACCTGAGACAAGCTAAGCAAAGCTGGCAAAGTGGTCCAAGAGGGGAGATGAGCCCAGGAGTCCCTAAAGAGATAGACCCTGGTGATCTCTCAGCTTTATACCGAATATGATGTATATGGGCTGGAATACCTCGCTGGTCAGTTTGCGGTCACCTGCCCTGTCCACTCCTCCCTGCAGGTGTGGCCTTTCACTTTCCTGCACCACCCAACATAGTACACAGGATCCAGCAGTGGCCTTGATCTGCACACCAATCCTTGGTAGTAACTCTAACCATGGGGTGTGATCACTGCCAGCAGCAGACACTGCCTGGGAAAACAGGCTGCTGACTTCAGACAGTGCAGTCAGTTAGAAGAACTGAGCTGAAAAGTGAAATCACTGAACAGAATTAGTTCTGTTCTCACTCAGACCAGGACAACTACAAACAGAGTTTACAGGGTCTTGTTTCAGTGACATGAATCACATGCAATTAAGAAATAAAGCCAGCATTGTAAATACAATTTGTCATCTCAATGTCAGGTTGCTTCTGCATACTACATTGTTTCCCAAAGTACGCTTTTTGCTACAAATACAGAAAAATGGCTGTAGAGTTATAGGTAGAAGTAGCCAGTAAAAACAGGATGTAGAAGACAAATACAGCTTTGAAGCATTTAGGTGGAACATTTTTCATACTTTATGGATGTAAGGGAGGCTAAAATGCTGTAGAGATACGGTGGTAAATCTGCATAGCAATTCATTTTCACATGTGATTTAAAGCCAAAAAGCTATGTTTCTCTAACCAGATAACACATTCCTTTGCTGACTTCTCTATTTGTGAAAGGCATATTTGACTTCAAAACCTGTTCTTCTGTCCAGAATCCGGGATATGCTGGACGGCAAGAACTTCCTGAAAACTTGAAGATCAACTTCCGTTCGGTGGCTATGATGGTTCCTGATCGTCAAATCATAATTCGCGTCAAACTGGCTAGTTGTGGTTTTATTGCTAATGTTGTATTGGCAAGGAAATTCTTTACACTGTACAAGCTGTGTGAAGAACAATTGTCAAAGCAGGTAATAATTTCCATATAAGGAAAAATTATCTTAGGGAACATTGTATATGATGTCACAAATGAACTTTTCTATTTTCTTCACATAGATACTAATTATGTTCACTAAGTGCAACCCGCTGCTGTCCTGGAGGATTTACTTACGCAATGGGTTATCTACAAGAATGGGACTGTCATTCAGAATACTGGTTGTTATTAAGATTTAGCTTAAATGAATGTTGATGATTGAGGCAAATAAAGGGCTTATATATTAGCAGGTCTCATAGAGTGGATTGAGAGGCATTTGGTTTGTGCTGCCCGTGCTTGTTTGGTGTTTCTCACGTAAATTCACTTTCCAAAGCCCACAGAGAATTCACAGAGATACTACTGCTAGTTTATTTCTTGATAGTCCTTGAGGACCTTATCTTAATTCAAAGATTTGTGAATACATTTCTTTTTTCTGTCATATCTCACAGTTTAGTAGATGGTAGCAGAGATGGGGAATGAGGACATAGTCACACAGACAAAGACTAGTGATGTTAGGAGGCCATATGTGCCACAAATACCACTTCACAAAGAAATCCACACCTTAAATGATAAATAAGAATTGTTTCACCCCTGTTTACTTGGGAAAAATTTTCCCAAATTTTGTGTATCTTCTAGGTGCATTATGATTTTGGCTTGCGGAATATATTGTCAGTGCTACGTACATTAGGAGCAGCAAAAAGAGCAAATCCCACAGATACTGAATCTACAATTGTCATGCGTGTGCTGAGAGACATGAACTTGTCTAAACTAGTAAGTTCCAAGGGTCTGGTAAATTAATTAAACAGCACTTTGGAGCTACGTGTCTTTTTTGGAAATACAATTTAAACCTCATGAGGTGATTCCAGGAAGACTGGATGTGGCCTTTACACTGAAGCTATCTTGGAAATGTTCCATTCTCTTGGTGGTTTTGGATACTGGCTTTGCCTGGGATAGAATTAATTTTCTTCATAGTACCTTGTATGGGACTGAGGAGGGGCTGTGTGGTTCTTGTCTGACTACCCAGGTTAAACACAACACCTTGAATTGTTCAGAATTTTTTTTTATGTATTTCCCCGATACTTATAGAAATAAGGGACCAAATAGAAATCTGTGTAGTAAACTCTTCAGAACCTTTGACCTAAAGTATTTAGCCACTCTTTTGAAATAATGTTATTCATAGTAATGACCACCATCTCATCTGTCTTAAATAGCTAACAATACCTCTCTGTTGCTGTGATACTTCATCTCCTTTATTATCTTTTTAAACATTAGACAAATAGTTTACTATTTTTATAAATGCTACTGCTATAATCTACTTCAATAAATTCAGTCTATGTTAGTGGTTTATTTTCAGTAACTGTTGATTATTAGAAGTGTCGTGTGATATTCTGCTGTGTGCTACTGGAGTGTTTAACACCTAGAGGGTTACCATAAATGGTTCCTTATGTTTTCAAATATTTCTTTATCTTTGCAAGAGTTAGAGATTGCTTTTTAAGATGCTGGAATAAATAAAAAAGGTTTTAATCTGCGAGGTTTTTGTCCTTGATTTTCACTAGATTGATGAAGATGAACCATTATTCCTGAGTCTAATTGAAGACCTGTTTCCAGATATCCAGCTTGATAAAGTAGCCTGCCCTGAACTGGAAAATGCCATTGACAAACAGGTAAAGTTTCTCTTGATCTGTACTACTATGGCATAACTATCATGATGTGACATCTATGAAAATTATTGGTATTAAATCTACCTAGCTGGTAATAATATGTTTTACTATTTTGAGGAAGAGTAAGCTTTTCCATAGTTCTTTATCACTGGCAGATTATTATTAATTTTATTCTTAAGGATCTCATCGAATTATGATTGTGGTGTCCTGTGCTTTTCTTGTGAGCTGTTTGTGATGACCAGTTTGAAAAATGCATGTATATATGCTTGCCTTATGTGACACAACACAATATTTGTATAAAGTCTAACAATTGGAACATGAGCTTGAGAGAAGATATACCTAAAATGATATTTTTCCTGTTTCATCTCCCACTAGATCTTTTGGAACATTTCAGTAGGGCCAACTTAAGAACATCAGTGGGATATAGAAGGCTAATGAAGTATGTGCACTTAAATCCTCACCTCTGTTAAGCTTTTTTCCAGATTTTCAATAATTTCTCAGATAATAATCTATTATTTAGAGAGAAATAAAAACAAAACAAAACAAAAAACCCACCCTAAAACAACAGTCAAACTCCACCATAAATTAAAAAAAAAAAAGAAAGAAAGAAAATCGGAAGTACATTTCTGAAGAACTTGTGTATAGAACTTGTTATTTATTTATACTTAGTATGATTAGATACAAGTAAAGAGGTCTGCTTCTGGTTTTCCTAACAAGAAAGAGTTTAATCATCAGCTAGTGTTTATAATTTGCTTTCTGTAGTTTATACAGTTAGCTTCAAAATAGGACTCACAAATTTATCTTTTATTAGGAGAAACTATAAAGAACTGGATCTAATACTTTAAATTGTAATTTCCTAATAAATTTGAGAGGTCTTAATAACACTCTTCATAGCTCTAGCGTTAGTGATCTGTGAAATCATCTATAGCAAGTGTCAACCCTTTTAGCAACAAACCTTTGTCACTTGCTTTTAAGTAGGGTGTAATGTCAGCCCATACTGAAGCAGTGTTGGAAATTTGAAGAGCTTTAGGCACTGTGGTTATCTTAATGTAAAACAAAATTTATCAAAAGTTCAGATCGAGGGATCTCACAGTGCCTTTTTAGTGCTATGACAGTGTTTGCGAATCTTGTTAGCTTATTTTGGCATATTTTTCTCATACTGCTAAAATTTAAACTCTGGAGAAACCAGAAATGGTAGGCTGTCTGGTTTGTCTTGGAAGTGAATCAACATTTTATTGAATAGAGCTCTTTGCTGTATTTTCAGAGCTATCATGACTCAGTATAATAAAAACAGATAGGATAGGACAGAATCAAGTTAAATGATAATAATTTTATCATGTATCCATGAAAATGGTGCATCTGGTGTCTTTGTTGTGCTTTACAAACCCCATTGCTTCAACAGTGGTGTTCTTCCTGGTGATGAGGAGTTGGTGGCAGCTTATACTTCATGGTTGCTGTTGATAAATTCATCCTGTGCTGCCTTCTGTTCTTGGCTTTCTTGCAGAGTGAGATAAATAAGTTGAACTGGCATGATATGCAAGTAATATAGCGAGTGGTAGTGCCAGTTCCATGGTTCTGACTGAACACATGACAGTAATTGTAAAAACTGAGTTTTACCTTATCCGTACAAAGTTAGTCCTCCTTTTACTGATAGTATTTTCTGAGATATTTTTTTTTTTGAATACAATTTAAACCCAGAAATTGTACTTGAATTATGAGATGAGAGCTTCACTTTTAAAACTTGATCTTGAGTTTTTATAAAATTTTGAGTATCAACAACATATAGTGTACTATGAATCCTTAAGAAATAGTTCTAGGTTTTCTCCACTGGCCAAAATCTTTCTTGTTCGCTTCCAGCTGAGTCACTTTCACAAGCAACAGCAATACCATTATAGTGAGAGAACTTTTTTTTAAGCTTGGAACTAATATAAAGTAGTAAACAAGCATATGATATTTGATTCTAAAACATCATTTCTTTTCTTAGAAGGATAGTATTAAGAAGTTACTCAAATGTCTAGATGTACACTGAGAAATATTTTCAAAATATTTTACAGGAAGACTTTTGGCCATTGGAAGCATTTAGTAATGCAAGTCATCATCATCCTAAAAAGGCAACTGCTCTGAGAGGCGAGTGTGGCTATGAAAAGCATCACTGACAAGAGTGTTTCTATAATCCTTGGATTTTCCTTAAAATGTTTTTTTAACCCTAAGAAGACCTAAATTAAAGCTGGTTTATCTTCTTTTATTTTTCTGAATACATATCTGAAAGCCAAATATCCCTTTTTCTTCCAAACAGGTTTTTGTATATACAAAGCCTTTACAAGGAGTGTAGTCATCTGTTGAAGATAGTTTTCTTTTTTTTTTTTTTTGTAAAGCATCGAAGTATCTTGTGCCTTAAAATAGTAGGAATTTGATTTTCTGTCACTATCTATAGGTGGAAGAAGCTGGGCTTGTTTGTCATCCTCCTTGGAAGCTGAAAGTTATCCAGCTGTTTGAAACCCAGAGAGTAAGACATGGATTGATGACTCTAGGTCCTAGTGGTGCAGGAAAAACTGTTTGCATTCACACTTTAATGAAAGCCATGACAGGTATGTGAGTATTTGTACTGTAATCTGTTATTAAACTGGTATATTATAAACTTTAAACCATGTTGTTTCTTCATGGAAAGCTTTGATTATTTCATTGCAGAAAACGTGTTACTGGGAGAATCAATTTGTGTGTTGTGATACTAATTATTGTGATAGTATCTATTAAAAGTTTAAAAAATCTGTCATTCAGATCCATATAATACGTATCATATTTTCCATATTATGTTACTTAGAGCAGAAGTTCTTAAGCTATAAACATTGAGAAATAGTACTGTCTGGGTAGGCAGCTCGAACAAGTGATTAAAACATCTCACAGGTTGGGCTGAGGCAATGCTGAAACCTTCCCTTAATCATAAATATTTAGTCTTTTTGAACACAATTAACAAGACAGGGTTTTTATCTGCAGTATAAAAGAACTAATTCTATCATTTGTGGCTGCTAGGAGATAGTTCTTCATTTAGGCAGTGACATAGTCTCCAAGGGTATTCATTTTGAGTCCTGGGTGGATGCTTGGTGAGTGTGTGGTTTTGTCTTCTCTAATTCTGAATAAAAATATTAGTAGAAAAAGCTTCTGTTTAGTTTTATGAAACTAAAAGCTCATATCTGGGGGACAAAAAAAATGTATCTTTTGAGGTAAGTTTGTGTTACCCCATTTCACAGGCTTCAGTAGGCTGCTTATACAATTTTCCAGAAATGGATCATTTCTGTAAAAAATGGTTCAGCCAGTCTCTCATCCATGCAGTACCTTAGTGTGCTTAAGAAACACCGTAACTTCTACTTTGCAGTGTAAATGACTGCTGTATTTAGAAAAAAAAAAAAAGTTGAAAGAAGAGGTAGTTGCATTATACTAGTTTCCTCTATTTCTGCAGCACTGAGATGTTAACTACTACTCAAATAAAGCCACCACAGTACTTTTTTTCAAGCTAATCTTCTGGCACGACCTCATGAAATGTAAAGCTACATGATTTGCCAGGCTTCCATCTTACACGTTAGTGAACTCTGATTATAATTTAGATTTTAAAGATAAGCTGCTTTTTTTAGCTCACTTTTTCAACATCTTATTACCGACTCCTGATTAAATTTTAATATTGTATTTTCTAAGGATGTTTAGCATAGAGTTTTTAAGCTGTTGTTAATGAGGAAAATATAAAGGTCCTATAATCATGGTATGGCTAAACAGAAATTAGCTGCCTAAGAGACTTTGCAGGTTTATGCCAATATCAAATACTTTGCTTAGTCCGAGATGTATGCAAGTGCACAACAGTGATAAACAAAAAAGTCTGATATTTAGTCATTAGATTTTAAAAAAGTGCACCCAAACCAAAGTCTCTTAAACTCTCTTGTTTGATAAGCCTTCAAAATGTTAAACCAAACAAATAAATTTCCTCTTGCTGCTTTTCTGTTCCAAATGAATCTATGAAATGTGAATTGTACATCCAAAAGTTTCAGGACTTTGTTCTACTTCAAATTTTGACAGCTTCAATTAACAAATATTGATGTATAGCAAAGGTAAGTTTTCCAAGTAAATTTACAACTTCTTATAATGGTTAATGCGTATTAAACATTTGAGTGTAATGAATTTGAATTTGTCACAGCTGTCTCACTGTTGAAAAGAAATATCAGAACTAACTGATGGATCTACCTTCATAGATTGTGGGCAGCCACATCGTGAAATGAGAATGAATCCTAAGGCTATAACTGCTCCACAAATGTTTGGTCATCTTGATGTGGCAACAAATGATTGGACAGATGGAATATTTTCAACACTCTGGAGAAAAACTTTAAGAGCCAAAAAAGGTATAATGACAAACAATTCCCTCTAAAACAAAACAAAGAGCAGGACATCTCTCTAAAGCTCATTAACAAATTTTTTTTTTTTTTTTTAATATGGACGCATTGGAATATTGCTCCAAGAACTTCTGTCTATTGTATAGTGTCTGCTCTAATCGCTTCATATTCAAACTGTGTAGTATAGCAAGTAATGTTTCAATGAATTTCTGATTTGTCTTTCAAATGTTAGGACTTTGTATGGAAGAAGTGTGGAAGATAAAGAGTCTGTTCACCCAGTACTGGTATACTATAAAAAAATTTGGTGCTGTCAGGATTTCTACCTGGTCTCCAGCAGTTATACTAGAAGGGTGTGAATCTCCTTTGTGTCATTACCGGCTAGCCCTACACATAACATAGTTTGGCTCAAATGGCACTAGATCATTCTTTTTAGGCAACCAATTTCTGCTTAAAATAATGCTGGCATATACTGTAAGACTGCTATATTAACTAAAAGAGAGGCCTTGGTGGTTTGATACTAGAGGCATTCTGTCTTGCTTTGTCTGATTAGTATGTGACCTTTTTCATTAAGGACTAAGGCAGGGGAGGGAGGGAAGATAAAATGCTAATGTTTGTTGCACAGTCAATTTTTATACAAAGATTCTTAGTTTTTAAGGATACAGATACTTTTGCAGTAGAATTTATTTTTTTGCTTTTGTTTCAAATATAGAAAAATAACACCCTTGAGAACATAGCATAGAATTAACTGTTGATTTTTCTATTTTTCCCCTCAATGTGACATATAAATTAGCACACTTACATGAATTCCTCAGATTCACTGTTTGCAACACTTTCTGTAATGTCTCTCTATGAAACAAATGCCAGACTCATGACTGTGATGTCTGCACTGTAGTTACGAAAAGCCTCTAAATATAAAACCATTTGCCTCAGAGGTGAGAAAGTTTCTCATATGGAACCTTTGTGGTTTGTACCTAGCAACACACCAAGCCAACAAGGCCTAGGTAGCAAGAACTCAATCTGAAGACAAATGAAAGTGGGAACATGTCTGACTAAAGGGCTATCTAGCAATGCGAAGCAGAGCTGGTACTCCCTGAGGGATGGGGAGCCAGAATCCAAGGGCTTCTCTGTCTGCCCTTTCCAGACAAGGCCTATAGCTCAGTGCCTCTGTGAGTTGAGCAGGACAGATCCAGACCCTCCTAGGAAAGAGAGGCAGGCTTTCAGATAAGTATCTGTTAGTACATGGAAAGAGTTGAAAAAAACTTCAGAGGACGCTGGATCAAATTTAGAAGCTGAAGAATAAACAAGTATTTTCCCCTAATGGACCTCTTTTAGTTGTAAAAGTGAGCATGTTATTTGAAAGAGTGATTTTTTTTCAAGTGTTTCTGTCATTTAATCTCACTACATTTATACAAACTACATTTATACTCACTATATTTATACAGACTCTGGAAACAAATGGTGTTTTTAAATAGATCTATAGTTTCTATCTTCTTTATATTGTTTTATGTAAGTTGACTGGATCCATAAAACTGTTTCAGACTCTTTTATACTGATGACACTTTATATACTGAGCAGTGGTAATTGCTATCAATAGGCGATGAAATGAAGTAGTTAATTGAAACTGAGTGATGGAAATGGTAATTGCATTAAAAGCTGAGATTTTTATCTCTGTGTGTGAATTCAGAACTAGTTCAACATTAGTTTGCAGAGAGAAGAAACTGGTCCTGGTTCTTGAAAGAAAATAGAACTTCCTCCATAGGTATTTTCATCTGCTGTTTTGGATTATAGGTGACCACATCTGGATAGTTCTTGATGGCCCAGTTGATGCTATTTGGATAGAGAACCTTAATTCTGTCCTGGATGATAACAGAACTCTAACGCTAGCAAATGGAGATCGGATACCTATGGCACCAAATTGCAAAATAGTCTTTGAACCTGATAATATTGATAATGCTTCTCCAGCAACAGTTTCAAGGAATGGGATGGTATTCATGAGCTCATCAGTTCTCAACTGGAGCCCTATCCTTGAGGTACGATAGCTGAGTGATTAATTATTTATTGGAGGTTTAAATGGTTACTTATTCAACACTTCACTGGTGTTACTTCAAGACTTAATTTTGTAATTTTTGCTATGAAATAGCTTTTACACTGTATAAACTTACAGGTCAGTATTTAATGTACTAATACAGCTTATACAAGAGCAAATAATCTAATTTTTTCAGGAACATAGTCAACATATTGTACTTCTGAAAACATGGATATTTCACTTTGACAATTTTAAATTCACAGTATTTTATACAATTGAAGAACAACTCAGTTGTCAAAATATCAGCTACCTGGCAACCCCTGTTGTCGTGGTTAAGGCCATCCAGCTGACAGCAAAGCAACCCCATAGCCCTTGCTCACTCCTACGCCCTTCCAATGCGATGGAGAATAGAAAATACAACAAAAAGTTTTAGGGTCATGACAAAGGACTGGGAGGGCTCACTCACCAATTATGGTCACAGGCAAAAGACAGACTCAACTTGGAGAAACAAATTCAATGTTGATCCCAGTGCTTCTTCCTCCTCTAAGGGCTGCCAGGACTCAGCCTGCCATCTGACCATGGGCTGAATGGGAATGACTGCTATGATGTGCCTCTTCCCCTACTCCTTCCTCAATGACCTTGGTGTTCATGTAGTTGTCTTTCTCAGGTCCCACTCTTCTCCCAAACAAAAGGACTTCCAAAACAAAAGAACTCACACAACAGGTTTTTCCCTCTTAATATGTTATCAAAGTAGTGTGGATTTGCTTGGCCTTGGCCAGAGGCAGGTCTGAATTGAAGCTGTGGGAGCTTCTCAAAGCTTCCTACAGGACTCATGACAATATCCCCCTGCCCTGCAACCAAAACCCCACCAGACACAAACCCTACACGGCTTAACACAACTTCAGACCAAGGAAGAAGAAAGAGTAAACAGGTTGATTCAGGAATCAAGAGATCCTCAAGAAAATGTATGTTGTTATTTCTTAAAATTAATTGCAGTTGGGATTTAAAAGCAGAAATAAAGCCAGTGCAGTATCAAAGTACATAATTTTAAAGTTGAACCCTTTTGTAATGATTACTCTATTGTTTTCAGATTTCTTATTGTTTTAACCCATAAAGAATCTCATGCTTTTTAAGTCTTATACAGCTTGCTTGTTTATAACCAGATTCCTTGTCCATAAATCCCTGATTTGTTTGTCAATGGAGAAAAAGTTGACATGCCATGGAGTATGCTCCGTGACACTACCTAGAACAACTGTCCTCTGCGAATTAGAGGTTTCAGCACAGATGGCAATGGAGAGAGGCAATACCCTGCTGTCCAAGCCCTGAGTGGCAGGCAGTGCCTTGTACCCCTGTGCCTCTTCCTGGGGCTGGAGACAGGGGAGCTTCCTCTGGGGAAGTGTACCATGGACATGGAGTTATCAGGTGAAGATGCTGTGGGAAGGAGTGAAAGGACTCGTGTGCCTTCAGGGAAGATAAACATATCAGCTGTACCTTTGCGAGACACTGCAGACTCAAGATCCCTAGCCCTGTAATGGAAAAGAGAGTGAGTGAGAGACTGCTTTTAAAGCTTTGGTGAACAGAAACTATCAAGATGAGGAAAGCTGTAAACTTGTGATTTCTGGCAACAAAAGTGAGGTTTCTTTTCCACTTGCAGATCTGAAAAGGCAGGTCATGTATACAAGAATATGTGAGGAGCAAGAAGATTAACTAGGGAAGGCATTAGAACCCAGCTTAGCCTTAACCAATTAAGAGGAAAAGGAGTATGATTGTCACCAGGCACTCCCTCCTGTGATGGAGGCACCCATTTGCTGTGACTCATTGTCTATAGAGTTTTGTTGCTTGTGAAGGACTAAGGGTTGCCACAGAGGATTGTTACCATATTTCTCTAGTAGTGCCTAGAGCCTTCCCTTTTAGAATGATATTGAATCAAGTGGAGCTGATTGTTCAATCAGAGCTACTTAGGAACACATGACAACCAACACATTCATCTGATAGTTTGCTTTGCAAAGTCCAAAATGTTTGCATTCTTATGGTGGGGGGGTGGAGGGGTGGGGAGGCTGGGAGTATTTAATAAATTTCCTAAAGGTTTGGTTATCGAAGTTTTGGCAATGCAAATACATGCATTTATTTATTTCTGTTTTTAAAATAATATGCATACTGGGGAAAGTGTTTGTGTAAATTATACATCTAGGACAATGTCTTCCACGATATTCCATTTGTGTTCCTTTCTGTACTTAGAACACTGCACAGGCCCTGCTGATACTAGATTATTACAGCTCTGCCTCCTTGCATTGGTTAATTTGCAGACCCCATCTTCCTGAATGTTTCAGTTTAAATTGACCTATAGGTTCAGCTGCAAAAAGAGCAAATAGAAAGAAAAGCATTTTATTTTGCCTTATCAGTCATGATTTACCTCCTCACTTTGAAGTAATATGCAGACTAAATTTAGTTGTGCTGAGGTAAGTGTTGCACGCAAGTAGTTTCACTTAATCCATGACCTTATGCTTTTAATTTATTTCAGTGGTAGCAACAGTCAAAAGGAAAACAAGAACGTGGGGATTTTTTTTTTGCTTTTGGACAACACAAAATAAATTATGTTTGTTTCAGCCATGAAACAATTCTTCTGGCCTCCTTTCCCCTCCTTCCCACCTCTCCCCCAAACTGGCTATAAATGACAACCTATAGTTATTTATCATTTAAGCCAATAGCATTTATTTGGTTTTTGTTTGGTTTTATGTCATAAATAAAATATCTTGATGGCTTTTTTTGGTACATCTCCCTTTAAATCTATTTTGTAGTGCAAAATACTATCCAGGAGATCAGGGTAGATGTTAAACTTGCATTGTTCACTATTACTTCTGCAACAGAATTAAATGACATTTTCTTTCTTTAGTTCCTAATTCTCAGATGCTGAATGAAGCACAGCATTTGTTGATACTTCAGAAAAAAAAAGAATTTAAAAAACATAAACCCAAACACAAATAGCTCATGAAGTTGTTGTATATATTTATATTTCCTATCCTTATAATATATAAACTACTAAATATAAGAGCCTGTTGGGATGCAATATTATGACATAAGTGACTTCCAAATTCAGTGAAATATATCTCAAACTTTTCATATTGCTTTTTAAGCAGCTTTTGCAAAGTGATCAAAGGTATTTAATCCATTACTTGTCAACCTTCTCCAAAGCAAAATTATTTTACCAACTTTTCTACTTGCCCCTAATATTTTCTCAACAGCTGGTGAAGTTATGGATAGCTATTTTAAGGAGTTCTACCATTTAATCTTTAGCACTTTGTTTTCCACCTATCTGTTTCTAGAAAGCTTTTTCATATATCTACCTATTTGTAATCAGTCCAAGAGTTTCTTTACTTTGGGAAGTAAAAGATAAAGTTTCAGAAGATTATGAAGGTAGAAGTTTAGAAAACAATCACAGAAACACAAAATATTTATTTTCTCACCATGCTTTCTTAACAGGGATTTTTGAAAAAACGTTCCTTCCAAGAGTCTGAAATTCTACGTCAGTTGTTTTCTTCATCATTCCCAGACTTGTACCACTTCAGCATTCAGTCTCTTCAATGCAAGACTGAGATGCTGGAAGCTTTTGTGATTATGCAGAGCATTAATATGCTGCAGGGCCTTATCCCTCCTAAGGTAAAATCAGTAGAATTTTTGTAGTTACTTCACCTAATGGATATAATTTTAAGTCATGACAGTATGTAGAGATGAGATTCTTTGGTGAATTGGAATATAAATGAAAATGCAAGTTTGTAAAGAATACCTTCTTTTTCTTTAGAAAATAATAGCTAGGATATGTTCTCTTTCACATTCAGATTTGATGTCAAGCACTGACATGTAGCATGTATCAGACAGTAGTTTTCATTCAGGTTTTTTTGGGTGGATTGTTAGCAGATTATAAACTAGATCTTAAAGAGATCAAATGATATAATGAGTGATTAAAAGCTGTATTCCCAGGGTACTTTTCTGTATTTTGTGGTCTACTTGATATTGATTCATTCTGTTCCTTGATGAAGACATCGGGAAATTTAAACATGACTGAAGGCTTTTAAGCTTTAATATTGCTAATGATTGTCAAGTAGAATTTTCAGACTGTTGAAAATACAAACCGAACTCAATCCTTCAGGAGCAAGGAGGGGAATTGACTCCAAAATACTTGGAAAGACTGTACATCTTCTCTCTCATGTGGAGTGTGGGAGCATTACTAGAACTGGAAGACAGATGCAAAATGGAGCACTGGCTTCGAAACCATGCAACAATAAAACTTGATCTTCCCTGTATCCCAGAAGGCAGTGAAGATACCATGTTTGATTATTATGTGGCATCTGATGGTTAGTAGCCCAGCTGGATGATATGGGGTAAAGCTTAAAAGTAATGGATATATTGTTACAAAAAGTTGCATGGACTTTGTGCCAATGAATTGTCAAGTGAACAAAAATAGACAAGCCTTGTCCTTGTCATAATATATGCAGGAAAGAGGAGTAAGCCTATTAGATGTGACTTGAGAGAATCTATGATTATATGATTCTATAATTTCGGTATGAATTTACAGAGTGGGAGTACTGTATGTGAGACAGAGACACTGACACATGAATCAACTCAAAGGAAAATAAAGGAAGAGACAATGCCTTGTATTTCTAAAACAC
>JAAGNO010008673.1:0-12216 GCA_033439905.1 Ceryle rudis
TCTGCTTTTGAAGCCATCAGGGAAAGAAAACATGAAGATGCGATCCTGGCTGTTACTCTACAAGCATCCTTTTTTTTCCCCAGCTTATCTCATTTCACATATGCAGAGAACTATAGGCAAAACATCTCTGAAAGCAGAAAGACATGAGAACTTGCTGCATCCTCTCAAAACCAGTGGCCAGCAGCAACTTTTTAAGCTGTGCAAAACATAAAGCAGGAGTGCTTGGGACCACATCTAGCACTAAGGATCAGGAAGATCTGATGAGAAGTTGACCAGTGACAGTTTTGGGGTAGGTACACAGCCCAAGTCCAGTTCAGGAAAACATTGCTGGTCCTTAAACATCTCCTGAGCAGGAATATCATTCTGACAAAACCACAGAAAGGACATAAATTCCTTCAGTTGAAGAAGGAGGAAAAAACACCTCAACAATATAAATACAAAAGATCTTCTTCTGAACCCATTTGAAAGAGAAGTAGCTTTTATAATGTAAATAACAGGGCTTCAGGAGGAGACCTGAGTATGTAAGGATGGGATTGAGGTTGTCAGCAATGCAGGTGGTAAAGAAAAGTGCCTGGAAATGAGCTGTTCTCCATGTTCAATGTTTCTCCAATCATTTTCATATTAGCATATCTCTAAGTGCATATAATTTTCACATCAAAGTGTAATTTTTAGGTATTTAAAAAAAAAAAAAATCCAAAACAGAAAAAAAAAACCCCAACCTAGGATTGAAGTAGAGAATAATTTCTTTGCTGAAGTCTTTCAAGCAGCTCCTCTCTATGGCATGACAGAAAAACTACAGAGGAGACAAGCGTTTAGAAAACTCTTTCCTGGAATTCAGATTATTCTTCAATCATACACTGAAAAAAGGTTCAGCCAAACTGCAAAGGAAAACGGAAAGTCCTGGGAGCACCAAGCTCCCATCATCTTAACTCAGAAGCAACCTACATCCTTTGCCTCTTGCATAGTGGCTGAAGTAATCATCATTTAGGAGCTTGTGGTGGGGAAGGAAAACTGGAGATGAGTCCTTCTTGTCTCCCATCAGTCTTTCCCAGCCAGGATGGTTGCCATGCAATAGCCAGGAGCATCTCTTACACTTCTTCACTGCTCATCCTCCACTCTACTTTCTATAAAGCCCTTTTACTCCTCTTGGTCTGGAGAAGAGCAACATGGACAAGTGCCAGGCGCTTCTCTCCAGTCCTAACTGGGTCCTTGTGGGGGCCCATTTACTCCCATCACCTTTAGGGGCAGCTCGTGAGGCTGGCCTTTGGTGCTCCATTCCAGCAATCACGAGAACGGGGCTTGGGCAGGAGCTCTCCTTTAATGAGATTTTATTAAAAGACTCTGTTACAAATAGCCACTTAAGCAAGTGAACCTTTGGAGCCTTTAGTCCATGATGTCAGTACTGTGGCTGGATGTTTCCCGGGAGTATTAAACCTGATGCTAATATAGGACTGTTCTATATGACAGCTATAAAACTGCTTAAGCATACCAGGCAGGAGGCCAGCGAAGCTTTTTGTTGCCTATCAGGTTTTGGCTAAAGGTCTCCTGTAACAAGGCAGCAGGAGGCTAGGCAGGGATTCAGCTCTCCCTCACCTCCCTTGCAAGGCTGGAAAATCCCCTGAGGGTGGAAAAAAATCCACATAGCAAAGCCTTTGCATCCGTATTCATGTCTCCTTTGCTTGGTGAAATTATCCATCTCCCTGGCCAGCATGCAGGGCTCCAGCTGGAGGCCCGCAAAGCAGCACCGCATCACCACCCGTAAATTCTACACCACCCCACCTCTCCCTCCACGCCCTGACCACGTGCAGCGGCTACAGGAATACCCAACATTTATCCTAATCCACAGGCGTTTATTGACACGTCCAGTAGCACTGTTTAGACAAGCCTGGAGCTTAGGTCTGCCCTACCCCGCTCTCGAGGAGCAGCTCTGCCCACCTGCCCTCTCCACACACGCATCCCCAGGGCTACACGTGTCCACCGGCAGCCGCCCGCCCGCAGCAAAGCCGCTTGTTTGCAAATCACACCCAAGATACACGAGGAATGCGAACGCTGTTTGCCAACGGTAACTGATAGTAAAACTAACAGTAAAACTGGTTTGACCCACCTGTCAGCTGGGGACTGATAAGCAGAGGGCATAATAATACACATTAATCACGTTCTAATCTGCAGGTTTCCACCAATAGGTGGCACCAGCAAATTTTGGATACCCTACAACATGGTACTTTGGTTCACTTGCCACAAGGCATTGAACCCATCGGCATTGCACAGAAGATGGATGGACCAGCTATTGCCGTGGCAGCATCCAGCCCCTCTCTTTTTTACTTGAGTTAGGAAAAGGTTAACACTCCTGCAAGCCAATTGGTCCTTCCCCAGACAAACTTACTTTCAGGAGTAAATCTAACTCAAGCAAGTCTTTCAAGAGACATGACTCTGGAAGCTATATGCAAATAGATCAGATTTAAAAAAAAAAAAATTCTTTTTAAATGGAAGCACAGACTAAGCCTCCATAAACAGCAAGAGTACAATTTAACCCAACAATGGCAAACTTTCTTGTAACTGAGCCCGGCCACTTGTATGAAAACATCTAAGTTACAGCCTAGCACAGTTTAAATACATGTGGTATAAATATGTTACCTTGACTAAAGTGTCCTACAGAAGAAAACCTCAAAGCCACACACGTGCCCAAAACACACATGTTTGATCCCCATGTATGCAATAAAGTTGAAGAAAGCCCAGCCAGGTCAAAGCGAGCCTGCAGCCAGCACAGCTCTGCCGGGAAAACCTTCTGGAGCCCAGGCAAGGCTGGAAAAAGCCTGACAAGCAAACTCCCATCAACTGTCCCACACCCACTACAGGTGCATGGCATCTAAGGGCTTCAGCTTACAACTCCATGCAGCTGAATTCAGCCTGTATAAATTATTAAAGAGTCTGCAGAACATTACACAGTTCATGTAGTTAATGATTATAGTTCAGCGTCTAGGTCAGATATAATTAGATGTTACATTAAAATAGCTTCACAGAGCCATTTATTCTGATTTAATTACTTAAAATGATAGTATAATGAGCAGTGCTTTCAAAGAAAAAAAAGAAATCTTTTAATGAGCTCATTTTAAGTTAATATACAGCAAATTAATCATTTAACAAAATGCAGTAAAAAGACAAGTTCATATTTTAAAATACATTGTACCTATGTCAAGGAAGTTAGTTTATTGCCATGCTGAGAGAGATGCACAAACGAGTGGCCCTTGAAACAATGCCACATCCCAGATACTGTACATCTGGAACATCTTTAAACCATGTTTTCTTCCTTTCCCCAGATATACCTGCTACATCAAAACCCTTTGAAATACAACCTGAGCAGCAGATTTATGACCATCAGATTGTGTCTTTATTCCAATGTGAAGCAGAGCAAGAGCTGTGCAAAGCAGTTATCCAGAGTAGGTGAGCTTGTGATGAAGGGTTAATTGTGGGTGGGTTCATTAATCATTCATTTGCTGGCTCAGAAAATTAGCTTTCTCTTGTTTGTTTGCTCAAGAAGTGATAAGCCTATTCCCTCGCTAGCTCATCTATTTTCTTCCCTTTGCATTGTTTTAGAGATTTTAATCCTTTCCAATTTTTGTAATCAGTCATTTTGGTCTTTTAGCAGGAGCATTTCCAAGCAGGCAGCAATTATTGGAGTGAAAGCAAGCAACTCTCTGCAGGGAAGGCAGCAAGCTCTGGTTCTTAACCCTGCCAGGAACAGCATCCATCCTCTCACTGCCCCACAAAGCAGCTTATGTGGTGCCTGGGCAGTGGAGTCCTCTTCAGTACCAGGGCCACCCCATTTCTGCTACAAATAGGACTCCCTGCACTCACACAGGCATTTGAATAAACATCTATGCTGGGTTAGAAAGCAAGTCAAGACATACTGAGTAGTTTGCAGGTTATCTCCCAGTCACCACTGCTCACCCTCTTCTATCCTCACCTGAAACTGCAGCCTCACTAAGTTAGAGATTAAAAGCTTCTTGTGGAGGCAGTAAAAGGGGTCCTACACCCACCATTGATTTTGGTTTTTTTCTCTGCACAATCAATAAAACACAAACCTCTCTCAATAAAATGTTTGCAAACATTTCCATAGCATCACCTGTAAAATGTGTATTCTTCCAGCTCAGGCATTGCTTGGATACCTTGGTGAGGGAGTAGAGGCTGTCAAGCAGCAACTGTGCTACTCCCACTAGGAACATAAATAATTTGGGGCTACACATTTCTTTCTTAATGTATCGCCTCTGTTCCCAATTAGGTGAAGCCAATGGCTTTCAGCTGCTGTGCTTCCTCAGCAGCAGATACAGGCGCAGGAGTTTGGTGCTATGACAACACCATGGGTGCCATCCATCTCACAGGTGGCACAGGCAGCCTTTGGGTGCACCCACCCATGACCTTCTCATTCCCTCCCTCCCAATTACTGGAGCTTTGGTAGAGCGGGACTGGGATATAGCTCTCCCTTGTCGATTTTTTCTTTCTTTTCTTTTCTTTTTTCCCCCTTTTTTTCACAGCCCTACCCACCAAGCTTTACAAAAGCGAAGCCACGCTGGCCATTTGCCCACACGTGTTCAGCAGGAGTGGACCAAAGTAGGTTGCGTGCAGCCGAGCAGAGTCTCAAACACCACTCGCTGCTGCTTCTCCTTCTCTAGTCTGAAACCTGAATTTCGAGGGAAAACACAACACCTCTGAGCCGCAAGGCCCCAGCGCGAGGCTTGTGTCGCACAGTCATTAATAAGGCTTTCCAGACAAATCTGACTGGAGAGATAATAGGCTTAAACAATTAGAAATTAAAAAAAATAAATTTCTGTGATGAAGTATTTTTCTCGTCCTATTCACTGTAATTATTTTCTAAATGTAGATCATTTTATATGATGCAGGCAGCAGTGTTCCAGAGCTAATCAGGCCATATGTTTTCACATTTCAAAAAGAAAACTAATTAAAAAGAAATGAAAAATGAAAAAAAAAAAAAAAAAAGGTTTCTAAGGAGGACTCTAGGTCTGGGCTGGAGAGGAGCGGTGAAGGAATCCTTCAGGAATGTATACATTCTCTCCACTCAGCTCTGCATTTTGTTTTCAGAATTGTTTCTGGCAGAAACCTAAAGAAAAATATGAACCAGATGTATGAGGAAATAGTTTCTTCATCAGAAAGAGAAGAATAGCTCTCTGTCTGCCAAGAGACTTTTAGCCTTTAAGTTTCACCAAGGTGATGTTAAAAATACCCTCCAGTGACGACTGCTCCTTCAGCAGTACTGGGGGCAGTGAGGCTGCAGGAAGAGGATCTCTGGGCATGAGGATGCCCAAGGAGTGCGATTGCTCTTGGGGGAGGTCTGTGACACCCAGGTGCTTCCAGGTCCAGAGCGAACAATGGCAGGACCCTGCCACACCAGCACAGTCCATCTGCTGGTGGAGACCCCATGGTCCCAGTACTGCCAACATTGCACTGCTGGGAGGGCAGCCAGGCAGTCAGGCAGGGTACCTGGCAGGCAGCTGCAGCAGTTGTGTTAGGGTTCTTCCAACCATTCCCAAGGATTTAATGTGCTGGGGGCTCAACCCTGAGCCGTGGCCTCATGGTGTTGGGTGCTGCACAGAGCTCAGCTTTCCTAAAGGATTTAGGGACCTACCATCTGGGGACACCTTACAGGTCCAGCAGATGGAGGGACCCCCAGCCTGATGCTGCCCACATGCTGCATTGATGGGTTTGTTGGGGCAGGCAGCTTGGCAGGAGACTACAACAAGATCTCCCCTACCTTAGACAGCTGGGAGGGAAGAGAGGAAAAATGGATAAGGAAAAGCTTCTTTTCCTCGGAGGGTGATGGAACCCCGGACCAGGCTGCCCAGAGAGTTTGCAGTGTCTCCGTCTCTGGACACATTCCAAACCCACCTGGATGTGATTCTGGGCAACCTGCTCTGGGGATTGGACCAGATGATCTCCAGAGGTCCCTTCCAACCCCAACCTATGCTGTGATTCTGTGGGTTGGAAAATCTCATCTGAGAGAAGCCCTTGGCAGAAGGGAGATGGGAAGAGCCCAAGAGCACTGTATTCACTCCTCTGCAGGAGAGATGAATGCTTAACTGTTTTCTCTTTCGTTACTCCCTCTCTTTCATTTGCCACATGAAGCAAATCCTCCCTAACAAGAGGGCACTGCTTCTTTCCCCTCTGCTCCAGGATGCTGCCTATACTGGTATCAGGCAGGGTGACAGCTGCTCCCCCAGCCCTGGCACAGCCCTGCAGGGTGAATCACCCCTGCCCATCTTCCTGGGCATCCTCACCATGCAGGGTGGAAACACAAACAGCATCTCTGCTGACAGTGATCTTCCCCTAGCTGTGCTGGAAGACATGAGAAAGATCCCAGAAATGGGTCAGCAGCTTCATCACAGCATCTTAATGGGGGAGTGGGGAGAGGAGGAACTGGAGACCAAGTGGTGGGGAGAAGAAATAAAACCAAATGATTTCCTCTGCTCCAAAATACTGACTTGTGACAAAACCAGCCACAGGCAGGAGGGCAGGTCCTTCGGTGCTGACTTGCCTCCATGCCTCATCCCAGGGCTGTGGCCATGCCCAAAGCCCTGCTTTCCTTCCTGGTTGGGTGCTCTGTGTCCCTGGGGCACCGTGGGGTCCCACTGGGAGAAAGAGGCCCCACCACATTGTGTGACCTGCCTGTGGACACCCCGTGGGCCCACACCATCACCCATGGGTGCTTCAGGCACACAGCCACCTCTCTAGACCCCTGTGGGCATCCCCAGTGCCTCCAGCAATGTCAGTGGCCTGGGAGAGGAGTTCAAGTGGAAGTTAATTAGGACAGGAAGAGAGCAAGAGAGAGCAACCAGGGCACTTTAATCTCATTAAATACACCTCGAGGCTTAAATAGCCCTACCTGCTTATTAGGAATTTTGCCAAGAGGAGTCTCTTTCTCCCCATTAGCCTTGCTCCAGCCTCCCTGAACTAGGAATTGGCTTCACAAGGGCTTGTCCTCCTCTGCTTTGGGCAGGTCAGAAACCTCTCTGATCCCTCCTTCCATGCTGGATTTGAAAAGGGAAAGAAGAAGAAAAAAAAAAAAAAAAAAGAAGAAAAATTGTAATGAGCACTGATCTACTGAAGCCAGATAATTTTTGGGGAACCACATCAGCTCTGATGAACAGGCTTTCTGATGAAGATCTCCAGCAACAGCAGGCTGTGGGTCTTCCATAGGCATTTGTTGTCCATCGTGGATGAATTTCTGCCTCTCAACAGTTTTTAATTCCAAAACCAAAAGTATCTCGAGGTTTCACAATTAAAGGTAAGGAAACCCGAGTCCTCCCTACAGTAGTATTATAGGATCTTTGTTTTCTGGCCAGCTCTACCTAAAAACAAACAAATGCTGCAAGCTCTGAGGTTGGCTCAACAAATTGGCTTAGTCCTCACAGGCACTAGCTAATACAAAAAGGAAAAAGTTGCATTTTCTGCACTGAAAAAAGACAGTTTCATCTGTTTGCAAGCCAGCAGCATCAGCTTCCCAGGTCTATCACAACTCACCATAAATTTAAAAAGCACAGTTGTATTTCACAAAGCGTTTAAAGCAGCTGAGATTTCACATGGGACATCTAGAAGAGAAGTTTAACAGCGCATGTTTCATGGTGATTGGCAAATTATCAGGTCATTGCTCAAACTTCCACAAACATCATCAGCCAACAGCAATAAAAACACAGGTTTGGTCTCAAGAGCCTTCAAACTATTTTCCAGAGTTCGACTTCATGACAAGATGCTCACTACGACACTACAGAAGCACTGGGCTGCTTAATTAGAGTAACACAGATGCAGTTCAGGTTTTAAGTCAATCAGAACAGTAAATATAGAACCACCAGATCTTTGCAAGAATTACTCAAGTATTTTGCTTGCTTTGTGTTTTAAATACAATTTTTCTATTGTGTCAAGTAAGTAGCCCTGAAGAATCACATTTCTTCTTAGGCAGAATGGCCCCTCTTCAGTTTACCTGGAATTTGGTTTATTCAATGGTCTCAGCACTAGGAAAAAATCTCCAGCATACACATTTCTTTCAGCTCCTCCATCTGACAGGGGAGCCAGCCTATATACAGGGTGGATATCTCCAACCTCAACATTTCCCTGACAACGATATCAAGAAAAAAACTCCAGGGGTTTTGTTAATAGAGAGGAACTTCAAACAGCCTTTATTCCCGGATTTGAGCAGGCTGTAATCCTATAGGGTTGATTTTTCTTTTGCTGGTGAGAACAGATATGAACAAATTGTTTCCTGAAACACTCACAACTGCTACTGATGGTTTGGGTTTTTTCTTTGCTTGAAAAACTTCAGGTTCCTCAGAATAACCAGGCACCAGGTGCTCCCACTCATTTCTCCCCCAGCTTTGGGGAGGCTGCTGCACACAATGGAGATGGTGGGGCACAAGCCCATCCTGTGCCCCTGATACTGGAAGGATTGGGGCTCACTCTGCCCTGCCCCTGTGCACCTACCCAGCCAGTGACAGGTGGTGTTTTGCCCCAAAAGGCACAGCTTGGTGCAGCCCATCTGCCAGAGGAGCCTTCAGAGGCAGAGCATCCTTCTTTCACCATTTGGTGGTTTATACCTGTCTCTCTGGCTCATGGACTCCTGGAGTCAGCCAGTGCTCTACCTGCTCTGCCCCTACCTGCTCCTGCCCTGCTGCCCACACTGCCTTGCTCTCCTGTGGCTGAGCCGCACAGCCAAGGGAAAAAGGAGTTGTGATTAGACACTGCAATTCCCTGCTCGTGTGGGCTGGCAGAAAATTACCGCTCAGCCAGAGAGGAAAATAACATCTTATTTACCATCTCTCCTGGGACTTGTCTGAGGTCTGAGCAAGTGCTGGCTCACAGGCTGCAGAGAGGTGCCAAAATGCAAAAGCCAGCTGTGAGCATCATCACGCACTCCTCACCTCGGCTTTGCCAGAGCCCCACACCAGTATCTGTACCAGCACCACTACCCACACCAGCACCGGTACCTGCACTGGCATCGACATCAGCTGTCCCTCCTGGCTGCCCCTAAGAGGGTGGGGACACTGCAGGCAGACGAAGGCAGTTTGCTGTGAGCAGCAGGTGACTCTCCCTCTGCAGGCATGAGCCTGGTTTAGCAAACACAGCGGGGGAGTAGGGACAAGCTGGCCGAGGACAGTGGGGATGTGGCAAGGTGCCTCCGCACGCTTCTGCCCCACAGCGCTGCCAAGAGAGCCGGGAGTTTTAAAGAAGGACCCTGCCTCCCCATTTCACTTTCCTGCTGAAAACATCTGGTCTGCTTGGCACCTATGGCTGCAGCAAATATAGAAGAGCATCTTGCTCACGGGCACAGTGCCATGGCGACAGATGGGTACAAACACAGGCAGCCAAGAGACCTTGTATCAGCATCAAGTGTGTTTGCTAAGGGCAGGATTCACAGCCAGAAATGTCAAAATGGCTGAGTTTCCATGCCTATAGATACCAGGGAGGCAAGACTGTGCTGAAGCAGCTCTGGGCAGGATTAACTTTGAAATGGGGGTTGGGGGGAAGCTCATTTCTGCAGCTATGGAGCATAAGTAAGTTCCTGGTTGCATGGAGCGGGATTAGCTTTTGGCTCAGGGATATTCCTGCTACCTCATCCCATTTCCAGGCAAGAGACCCCACAGATAGTCCTGGAGCTGGTGGGACACCAGTAAGGTGAGAAACCCATAATCCCACAGCCAGAAGGGACACAGGCAACACATTTCTCTTTGCAAAATGGGTTAAGAGACCTGCTCTCAATTAACCTCAGGTCAGCTCGACAGGCCCGGGGAGGTGTCAGCACATCTCTGCTGTGCACACCCCGGCAGCCCCAGGCAGAGCTACACCTGGCTTCAGTGGGACAACCGATGCCTTCGTTAGCCATCAGGGAAGGAGCAAAGGGCTAATGGCACTAATTAGCATTGCCCTCATTTTGCAGCGATTTCAGGGGCCAGGCAGAGAGCTGAGGTTCACGGTGGGTCAGGAAGAGAGGGGGGGAATGAAGAGGAGCATCTGTGCAGCAGGAGAGGTGTGGGACAGGTTCCCCAGCCCTGCCCGTGGGTCACTCCAGGTGGCACGTGTCCTCAGGGCGGCCATTGGGACCCAGCCCCCACAGCAATGGGCCAAGCATCCTCCATCGCCAGGGCTCGGCCAAGGGCACCCCGCCAGCCGCCGTGACGCGTCCTCCATCGGCATTAGGCAAGAGAATGGAGCAGCGCTGGGGCAAAGAAAGAGCGAGCTGCCCGTGCCACGCACCCTGCTGTGCACAGCCTGCCCTCCGCCGCCCAGCTCCTTGTCCCCGCTGGCTGTAATGAGCCCTCTCTGACAAGTGATTGACTCAGCCATTATATTCCCGGGTGATCGGAGAAACAAACACGCTCCATATAAAAATCTCGCCTTTCTAATCCCAAAGGCGCTTCCTGTGGGAAAACTTGTCTGGTTGCTTGGAGTGGGATGGAGCAGCATGGGACGAGCTATTCAAAGAGGTTGGGGAGAAATTAGGAGCAAGGCAGTGATGTTTTTTCTCCCTGCATTGTTGTAGCCTGCCTCACTCTTTCTTCCGCTGCTACTTTAAGAAAAAAGTAATACAACACACCCCCTGAATGGGAAAAGAAGGAGAGTTGGCAAGAACCAGCACGTCTGCACTTGTTTTAAATTTTTATATTTATTAAAATACTCTGGAAGTCTCTTGCATTCCAGCAGCTTTTGAAACAGCACTGAAAGAAGTTACATACTGGGAAATGCTGGTTTTCCAGCAGCTCTGGACAAACACATCTCCTGATGGGACCAGCAAGGATGGGCACAGGAGTAAGTTATCTATGTTAACCCCATCTGTGAAATGTCCATATTCTCCACTCTGAGCCCTTCCTACAGAGGCAAGAGTCAGCCTCAAGCTGTCCTCAAGTCTAATCATGAGGGTACTGGGGCTCGGGTGTTTAAAGTTATATCGTTATATTATTTTTTTAAGAGTTAACTTTGAGTATGTGTGATACACTCCACGTACACAGATGCCCTTTGCTCTTCTCCCACGGACTGGGCAAGTTGCATTTTCCCTGGCATGAGCAGCTCTTCCAGACATAAACCCCAGTACCTGTCCTGAGGCAGGAGAGCTCAGGGAGGGGACTCAGAAGAGTGAGGCTCTGCTGGGCTGCATCCAGACCCCGCCGGAGTCAGTCAGAGCCTTTCCATGTTGAGCCAAAGCCAAAACCCCATTGAAGCTGATGGGAATCTTTCTTTGGGGTTTTATGGGGTCTTTTAGTCCCAGACAAGCTGTCTCGCTAAACCTAAACTAAGCTTGGTACTGGTGACTATTACTGCTCTCAGCCTTCCTAAAACACTTCAGCCTCCACTGCCTCATCATCCTCCGCCTTTACAACCAGGGGTTGGCAGGATGTGGATGGAGGGAGGTATTACTTTAATGCAGGATATTAAACCTGCAGGTTCTGAACTTGCAGTGAGAAGAAGGATTTATGGTCCCTTGCAGTCGCCTTCCTGACTCCAAAGAGGCAGCTATGTCTGCAAAGGAGACAGCCCTATTTTAAATTCTGAGTACCCAGGACTGCAGGGACCACCCTGTAACTAGACCCCATTTCTAGCCAGGGGCATGCAGCCAGCTAACAGGCATTTGGTTCAGGACCCATGAAGCATCCACCACCCCCAGTAGCTCTGACAACCTCCAGCAAACTGTTGATCTAGGAAACATCATAAAGAAAGTAGTGAAATACTAAAATACCACAAACAAGAGAAGCACTGGAGACTTCTGGCAGTACCCTGACCCTCTGAGCTGGTGCCAAGACCACAGCAAACCCTGGTGAAGAAGCCAAATTCTGCCCAGACAGCCCAGTTTTGAAAAAAAAAGTGTCACCAGCTTCCAAATCTGCCTATAAATCCCTGAGCAGGACACCAAGGAGGCACAGGAGAGATCTGTAAATAGATTAGGAGCAAACACACTGCCCAGCATGGCTTTAGCTACCATCAGTCTCCAATGCTTTAGGAAAAAGAAGAACAAAATCTTTCTAAACTATGAGCATGGTTTTAAAGCTCAGCTAACAGCATCTCCAGATACAGGTGCTGGAGAATCATAGAATTGTCAGGGTTGGAAGGGACCTTAAAGATCATCTGGTTCCAACACCCCTGTCAATGGCAGGGACACCTCCCACTAGATCAGGTTGCTCAGAGCCCCATCCAGCCTGGTCTTAAAAATCTCCAAGGATG
>JAAGNO010008673.1:12316-51227 GCA_033439905.1 Ceryle rudis
CCACAATAAGGTCTCCTTGGAACCTTCTCTTCCCCAGAGTGAACAACCCCAACTCTCTCAGTCTGTCCTCATAGGAGAGGTGCTCCAGCCCCTGATCATCCTTGTGGCCCTTCTCTGGGCACATTCCAGCACATCCATGTCCTTCTTGTAATAAGGGCTCCAGAACTGGATGCAGTACTCCAGGTGAGGTCTCACGAGAGTGGGGTAGAGGGGGAGAATCGCCTCCCTTGACCTGCTGGCCACACTTCCCTTGATGCAACCCAGGATACAATTGGCTTTCTGGGCTACAAGAGCACACTGATGGCTCATGTTGAGTTTAAGAAGAGGCAACAGGGGTAAAAACTCTACTTCCTCCTACCCCCCCTGTGCTGGATATATGGATGGTACATCTCTTGTACGTCCATCGTGTATGCCACAGAAAAAAAAACCAAAATCCACAACATGGAAAGGGCAGAGCTTTCTTAGTTCTTTCCAGAAAGCACATAGATGCCTGTCCACTTTGGAGGCTGAACTCTGCTTTGGAAAGGGGTAGGGAGAGGAAATCTGTTTGTGTTTTAAATAAAGAAGGCATTTTAGAAAGAAGTTTCATTAAGGACTAAATACTTTTCTCCACCCCCCATGAGAAAAAGGCTTGGTTATAACTCACCAGCCAGCTTGGGGACAAGGGCAGCTCTAGTGGCAGTGATGCTCCAGGAGCTTGTCCTCGCTGCCATGGCACAGGCTGCTCCCTTCACCCCCTGAGCACTCGAGCCTCAGACCTCCAAAACATGGTGATGTTTTCACCTCCAGCAGCTTGGAAGATGCCTGGCACTGCAGCCAGTGGTACGGGTGGCTGCCAGCTGGAGCAGGCAAAGCCAAGGCTGGCACCAGTGCCAGAGGAGCTGGCTTCAGCCCCTGCCTGCAGCAGTGCAAGGGGTGAGCAAGGCTGGCTGGGACATAAAAATATTTCTTTTCAGTTATGCTGAATGGGACTGGTGGGTGGCCGAGCATGCGTGAGGAAATCAGCTTGAGATCAAAGCCATGCAATGATGTGAAATGCACTGTGAAAATACACACACCCCTCCAAAAAAAAAAAAAGTTACTTAGAAAGTAAACCAAAGTGAACCCGAGTGAAGGTGCTAATGAGTAAAAAGGAAATAAAAGAGCAGGAACTCCCTTAGGCAGCTAAGAAGGAGAAAATGGGTGGACGGGAGAAAGTCTGTACAAATACTGAATGAGGAAGGAATATTTTGCACAGAAACAGGGTAAAATTGTCTATACTTGAGCAATACGATTGCTCAACACCCTACGATTTGCCATAGTCACATTTTTAAAAAAGCATCTGCTATCTGGAATGCAAATCCAATGCTGATTTCAAAAGTGCCTGGCAGCTTTGGAGATGCAAGAGGAAGCAAAAGAGCCCGGCTGCAGGTACCAGGGGAAATGCACCTTTTGCCTTTTGTATCAGGGAAAAAACACAGGGTCCAGGTAACTAAAGTCCCTAAATACATGCAGCTGGTTTATATACACCCTGCAGCTCCAGCTGACTGCCAAAACACGCAGTGAATATCATGAAGTGTCAGAAAATATAAAAATAATTTACCAAAAAAACATGTCCTGCAAGGAGGACACGGACGCCTTTTATTGCCCTTCATTACCTTCACACAGCTCTGTCTTATTCAGCTGCTCTCTAGTCTGCAGACTTTGGAGAGATACCTCTTACATTTACTTTTTTCTTTGTTGCAGTTGTGATTATTACAGCTTCTGAGATAAAAAAAGTCGGAGAAGAAAGAGAAATCTTTACCTGGGAGGAATGAACAAGAGGACACACACACACACACACACACAAAAAAAAACCCAAAACAATATTGTTTCTCCTCACACTTTCTTTGCATTCTTTATTTTCCCTGAGATGCAATGAAAGTGGTAAACCAAAAAACCCTGGTCCAGGACATACTTCCACAAAGCACCAAAAAAAGTCAGTGCCGCCATGGATCCAGCAAATTAGGAGCATCCAGCAAAGATTTTATTGTTGATTACCAGAATAGACCTAAACATTTTACTGTTAAAAAATTTAAAAAGATAGAGACCTAGAAGTGGCTATAACCCCTCCAGCTCAGTGGAGTGGGAATCTAACCTGGCTTCCTTCTGGTGCTAATAATTAGAAGGCCTGCTAGGGCCTGAGGGGGAGATTAGGTTGTTTACAGTTTTGCCTTTATCAAATAAATTAAGGTCTATCTGGAGTCAGCAGAGTTTTCCCAGGAGGGTCTAGTCTCCCGCTGCGCAGGTTCTCTGTGCTGTCCTCCACAGCAGGAGTGCCCCTTAGACTGATACATAAAATGCCTTTAAAAGGATTAAAAAAAAAATAAAATAAAAAGAAACAAGCTGAATTAGTTCAAGAAAAAAAAAATAAAATCAATATCTATGTAACAGCACCCAAAGCCTAAATAAAACTAAATAAAAGCCATAGCCTGAAAAAGAGGGAGACTGGAGCATTGTTCCTGTGTCTGCAATGGGACCTCACCATGAATGGAATAGTAATGGTGCCTTCGGTCTGCTGATGGCCTTCCTGAGCTGGGAAGAGGGAGAGGTAGAAACTACACTGCCTGTTTTAATTCTCCCTTCCTGTCCCTGGGGGTTTGTACCGTTTTGTCCTAAATGACAGAATATGGGACTTTGATACGACAGGCTCTAGGTGAGCTTTTCCCCCGAAGATGACAGTTAATGCCATCTGAAGAGCTGCCCAAAAAGGGTGTTTCTGGAAAAGCTTTCTCCAGCTAACCTCTCCTTCAATTTAGTACTTTACATCTGAAATTTTGAAGCCAATTTTCTTTTTACTGAAGCTTTAATGAAAGGAGCAAATGATTTATAATGGCAGACTTTACTCCAGCAAGAGGCAAGCGAAGCTCTTAGGACTTCTGCCCTGGACGTCATGTCACTGTTTTGCACTGCAACAGAGACAGACATGGTCATATTTTTTACTCCGATGGCCTATTTATTCCACTCAACAGCAAGGCTCTTCCCTAACCACAGTATGGAGCTCACCAAGGTGACCAGTAGGCACATGGGAGGGTCTCACACAGCTCTAGATGCTCTACAAACATCAAATCTCTGACTGAGCCAAGGGTGGCCCTTAAGAACAGGCACCCATCAGCCCCAAACCTGTTGGGTTTTGCTTTCTCACACTGCAAGTCCCTGAGACAGGGCACTCGTGCTGGGTGCCAGGCACGGACCTGCTCCATCCTACAGCCCAGATGCCTGATGCAGGTGGTAGCAGAGCAAGTACCTTCACAGCTCTGAACCCCAGGCTATCCAAAGTGACTCATTTAATCCATTATCAGCTTCTAAAATGAAGGCATCTGTGGATAGAAGCAGCTGGTTGCCCCTTGCTTGTACATGGGGAGGTGGCAAACACTCCTGGGTTCACCCAGCTGCAGTGCACGAGCCTCTGGCTGTGTAAGGTGAGCGTACATGTAGCTACTGTGCAAAAGTTGGATTTATTTATTTTTTAAGTAGCTCTTTCTGATCACTGTCTGAGTCCTGACAGGGGTGGCCAGGATGTGAGCATCCATATTCTCTCTTGGTTGTCACATGCAGACACACAAGACCCCTTGCAGAGTCCCAGCTGTTGGCAAAGAGTGGGGCTGGGGCTGGAGCTGCTCAGGAGAGTCTCTGAAGAGATGGGAAACATGAATCTTGCAATGAGATTAGAGATGGTAAAGGAAGCTGAAACTGTAATAGTTTTTACTTCTGACTTTCAAGACAACCTGGTTATTTTACAAGCTGAGATCTGACAGCAGGGTGAATATTATTTGGGTTGACTTAAATATATAGGTGAAAAAAACCCAACCCAGTGACTTAGGAGTGGGGTCTGAGAAGGGAGAGGCACAGAGGTGGGAAACGACTTATGGCTTTGCAATAAAGCTTTTAAAGAAAAGAGAAAAGGGTTGGGGGAGAAGGAAAGAAAAGAGCAGCAGGAGGCCATCTAACAAAGCAGATTCTGCCCAAATTGCCAGCGAGAGGCCCACAAGTCAGTGGGAGGCTCACGATGGGGGAAAAAAAAAAAAAAGCTCCAGCAGCCCCGAGGATGTTGTGAGAGCTGGAGAAAGCCTTTTGGAAAGTGGGAACAGCCTGCCCTACCACTGGGGTCTTTTCTTCGTTTCCTCAGCTCCACAAATCACTTTCTAGATGGTATTTTGCACAGGCAGCCCTTGCTCGGTGGGTTGGACTGCTGCTGTTTCAGGCAGCCAGTGTCATATGGGGTCTGCTCCAAAAGAACTCTGGGGCAGCTGCACTCTCAGTTGCCCTCCATGGTTTTCCCTGCAGACCAGCTGATACCGAGCAAATCCTCAGGGCAGAGACAAGGTCTCCTTTGAACGCTGCATCCATTTTATGAATGAGACTTCGACTGAGCCAATGAGCAAATGCTTCTTGAAAAATCCCCACAAGCTGCTCCTCGCTCAGCACAAACCAGCAGGTTTCTTCAAAGCTCACTCCACAACCTGCTGCATCCTCTGTGCTTCCAGACAACATGCAGCTATTCCTCTAACAGATCTATTACTTTACAAACACATTAAAAAAAAAAAACAAAAAAAAACAAAAAACCAAAACCAAACAACTTGTCGCTTTGTTGAACGGTGCCATCGGAAACCGCAGCGCCCACAAAAGAGAGCTCCCGGCCAGGACCAACCTCTGCGGGGCAACGCCGCGAGGGGAAGACTTTGAAGTGGCGTCCATTCTTCTCTTTCAAGGAGCGATTTATAGCAGAGCTCACTTCCACGAGATTGATGGACAAAAGGGCTGGATCAGCTACTGTATAGTCAGGGGGTGAAAGCCTGGATCCATCAAGGTCAGTGGCAAAAGCTCTCACTGACTTCAATGGGGGCAGGAATTCAGCCTTGCTCTGTGGTTCACTGGACGCGCTTTCACACAAAAGCCTCGTGTCGCAGCGAGACGGACGTTAACTTCAGCCTCTCCTTCAAGCCATGTGCCACAGTGACCCACTAAACAAGGCACTTCAAATAATCAGGGCTTGGAGTCCACAATCACAAATACACACACCATTTTCCAAAGGATTTTAACTCTTGCAGAGTCGCAGGAAAACATAGCACATGAAAAGAAAGGTGCATAAATTATCCCAGCCTTGGGGCAGCAGTGACTTGCCTTCCTGCCAACAAGCTCTGTAGGTTTTATGTGGTAGTTTATGCTGGTGATTAATAAAACATTTGGTACTTAATAGGACTTGTCAACCTCTGTGTCCTGGGGAGGGCACATCTCCTAGAAAACAGTGGCAATGTTCTCATTATGTGGTTGGTGTCTGAGCAGGACCTCAGGACTTTGTGCAAGGTGCTGTACACACACCACTGAAGGTGGATCACTCCCATGTCTTGGGTCATTGATACAAGACATTGAGAGCACCAGATGCAGATATGAAGCGAAGCCAGGTGAGGTTTAAAGGAGGTGCTAGAAGCAGCCCGGTTACAGAAGAGAGACAGCTCAGCCCAGGCTGGCACAGCTGGACAGTGTGTGTCACCAGCTCTGGTAGCCGTCCCTGTGCCAAGGGCCGAGCAACAAAACCCCAAGTTAACATGGACTTTGCTGGAGAAGTACCTGCTCACAACACTATCTGCCTGAATTTTTTCATTGACCATATGGTTTCCAGCTACGCTTCCCCGGTGCAAGCATTCATCAGCCCCACGCTTATCTGTATCCTGGCCCTTGCTGATTTGGCATTTTTAAGATGTCAGTGGAAGAAACATCACGCACATGTGCTTTAACATCGTCGTATGTCAGAAGCTCAAGGTCCACAACTGCTCTTCTTCCCTCTCTTGCAATTTTTTTGTTGCATTTTTACCAAGTAAGCAGTTTTGCACTTAAATGTTCCTTCATAAACACTTCTTTTTGAGCTAATCTTAATACTCTGGAGAGATGCAAGTCAGACAGCATAGGAGAAAGAAATTTTCTACTTCCAGAGGAGATAGAGCGTTCCACACCAGCAGGCATGCTCACTAGATGCCCCTGTGATAACTGCCACAGAAAAGCCTCCTGGAGATAGCCTGCAGAGCAGCCAGCGCTTTTCTCTCTCTCACTGTCTCACTCAGCCCATGTTGAGGGAGAAGGCAACTCTCTTTCCCTGTTCCCACCCTCTCTGAGGCACCCCTGTGTAGGCAGAAACCTCAAGTTCAGGTTTTACAGAGCGCCCATGGCAGCAGCGAGAGAAACTCCAGTGTTTGGAAGCAGGTCCAGTTCCCCTCTGGCAGGGAGGGCAGGGTTTGGCAAGAAGCCAACGAAGAAGAAACACATTGGATTTCTAGAGATGTTCCCTGGACCCCTCAAGCTGGACCCTGCAGCCATGCTTTCTGGTCACGCCAAATGAATGGTCTGACCCCCCCTCTCCTGAAAAGCACCAGCATCCCCAGAGCTGGCCGAGCCATGCCCTCTGGCAGCAAAGCCCATTTCAGATGGTTTCAGAGGCTGGAGAGGCTTTGAAAGTTAATTTATAAGCACTGAAGTTCCTTAACACTTATTGTAGGGCTGGAAACAACTGAGAGGGACGGAAAACATTCACAGACTACAGCTTTTCAGATGGAGCTTCATCAAAAGCTGTAAAAGGGAAAAGTTTGGGCACATAGTGTTGCTAGCTCTGGAATAAAACACACTCCATACAGGTTTGAGCTCAAATTACATTTTCTAATGCACCACCAGAGACTTTTTACTCTGTTGTTACTGTGCAAAAGGATTTGTAATAGCATGGAGATTCAATCTATTATCAATTATTGCATTATTAAAAAATAAAAACAAAATTAGGTCAGACTCTTTGAAGGACAAAGTAATATATTTTAAGAAACTCTTAAGTTTCATAGTAACTCTTAATTCTTTATTGCTCTTCCCTTTCCCCCATACAAACCTTATCAGCAGAGAAAAAAGGTTTACTCTTGTGCTGGTTTACCTCTCATTGGTCTGTCTACGACAGTCCCTGTGATCAGACTGTCCCCAGTGTCACCTACTTTTCCTCCCTCCATCACCTGCTGGCACTCCCTTCCCCTTGCAGCTGCCTGGGGCCACATCTTTCTGCTCCTCAGTTATATGCTAACTTCAGTCACTACCCAGGGCTGCCTTTATTCTACTCTTCATCCAAAAAAAAAAAAAAATACCAAACCCCTAAATGTATACATAGAAAAATAACTCTGCACTTGGATTAGAAAACATTGGATTAAACGCTCTAGTTTGAAGACATTTGAAATTCTTCAGGGCAAGGGCTTTGTGTCCCCTCCCATGGTGTTCAATGACACGGTTTTAGTGCTTTAGAATCGTGAAACAATGAAGGCAAGACATTGGAGTACCAAACCAAGCCAAATCTGATGCATTTTTTGTAAGCAGGCAGAGGGCTGGAAAGAAGGCGTTGGAGCAAGATAGCATCTGCCCACAGATACCTGCAGAGGTGAATTTGCACGCTGGAAGGAGGGGCCATCTCAGCTCAGCAAGTGCCACAGGCTTCCTAAAACGAAATTCTGGAGCCTCATCTCGCACAGGGCATGGGAAGGGTCAGGTCAACCATGCATGGCCATGTGGGGCCAGGGATGCCCAGCTCAGCATCACAGCCACCAACCCAGCGCTCCCTCACCAGCCAGGATGAGTGTTGCTCACATTTTATGGATTACATTTTTACAAGCAACCCAATATTAAACCCAGGGCTTTTTAGTAAAATGCGTGTACTAGGGTTCACATCATAAAAAATACACAGGATATGCAACACAGTCAAGCTAACGGTGTTGGGCTTTTACATTTTGGTATCCTTTATATTTTGTTATTTTAACTGAGAGTCCAGGTCTACTTAAAAAATAAATAAATAAATCTAAGTGCTGCTTTAACAGAGGTTTTATTTTGCATCTTGTACAATTAGGCTTCTCGACAGTGGTTTGGGATAAGGGTGCACTGGAGATCAAAGCCTTGCAGCTACATTTTCCCTCGTCACCTGGAGGACCACAAACAAAACTATGCAGATGTAGATTAGTTTACAGAAACCTCATTTAAGGTGAAAAATCCTGTTGGCTATAATCACTAGATTCTTAACAGATGTTGTGCTGGAGCCAGCATCTCCACACTATGGCACCTAATTGTGGAAGAACAGTCATCAGATTTTTTTTTTTAGTCATAACACACTAAGATGCTTGAACCCCAAGGGGATGGGGTGGGGGGACGGGACAGAAAACAAAGAAATTAATTTAGAATGCATTTAAAAGCAGCCTTGAACCTGGAGCTGTTAAGAACAGGCTTGTCACAAAAGCATCTCACTACAGAGCTGTCAAACAACCCCCTGCCTCCCCACAGGCTGAGAAAACCAGTCCCATCTGGGGAAGACAGAGTGAAAATGCTGTAAGTCATGCCAATAACATCACCTCCCTCTGACCACACAGCCAGTGGGCTGGGGCTGTCCAGAGGAGCAAGCCCCAGAGCCGGGACAGGCAGGAATAGAGGCACATCTCACAACAAGCTGCGACTTGTGTATCCCAGTGTGCTGGCTGTGACTGAGCACTGGTTGCAGCTTCTGTAAATGCTGCAAGGCAACAGTCGAGATGCCTGTGATTTCAGAGAAATAATTGGTCTGAAGATGCTGAGGAAAAAAAAAAAAAAAATTAATCAAGCCCGTTTCCAAACAGATTTTAATCTCAGCAGCCAGGTTTGAGAAGGAAGGAGTTTCACGCATTCTGTCAGCTGGAGAAAAATGAAACCAAACCAGAATTATGATTTTGTGTTGGGGCTATGCTTTCCAAATGACTCCAGACAACACAGAGACATTAGAAACAGAGCAAATCCCAAATGCTGCAGAGGGAAAACACTCCTGGGGAGCAAGTCCTTAGCCCCAAAACACAGTGCACTGGAGCTGGGCACCTCTGGAAATATTTTCCTTACAGATGGCTGGGCAGCAGTGATGTCTTGTGCCAGCTATCAGTGGTTGCTCTGTTGCTCACTCTCTCCTGCTCTGCGTGGTCCAGCCCCTGGGATGCCCAGACCATCCCCACAGCCAAATTCTCAAGCTGCCCTCACTGCAGACCCACGCTCCATCCTGCGTGCACGGTGCTGAGATGCAGGGCCCTTCCTATGCCCAGCTGCCGATAAGCAGCACTTACTTTTAAGAATCCCTAAATCACAGTGTCAGGCAACTTTTCCAGTCTAATGGAGCCCAGATTCCTTCCATAATAAGTCCTTGGGAAGTGGGGGCAAGAAAGCATTTCATAACTCCAAGCTGAGCAGGGTTTTTACCCTTGCCAAGTTCTGCTGCCCCCGAGATACTTTCTGTTGAATACACCCAGCAAAACAGCAACCAGAAGTGATTAAGTGTCGGGTAAGTGTGTCAGGTAACTACATGCAAAGAAAACAATGCTCACCCATAGTGAGAAAATAAGTCACCCAAAGGCCAGAGACATAAGGCAAACTCTGCTCAGGATGCCTTCTCAACCTTCATGTCTCTGGATATGAAACATTACAGCCTGTTAACTCCCCAAAGCATGGAACAAGAGGGATCTTATCCTCATCAGAAAAGGAACATCACAAGAGGAAGATTACAAGAATAGAGCTACCTGATCCAAGTTTGAAGTTCTGCCTTGGGGCTAGTTAGAGTATATGACCTCCAGGAGGTCTCATCCACACTCCATTCCAGTATGATTCCATGAGAGAAATAAAAAAAATAAAAATAAAAATCACAACTTCACCTAACCATGCTGGCCAGCAGCCACATACCCATTCCCAGCCAGACTTAAAACAATGAACTGGACAGACAGACTACCCACCACGTCCCTGGGTGGATCAGCCACAGGAACAATCGCTAACGCCCAGAGTGAAATGACCATCTTGTTTTCTCTTTCAACCAGGCCTGGCTTCACTTCTCACTTACCAGAAGTCATATTTATCCAGGAGATTACCAAGCCCCCACAGATGCTCATCAAGCTTTTTATTTAGATGGATAAGGAAGATTGAATTTCTTCAGTTTTCACAGACTTCAAATCAGTTCTGTACACTTTTAAGCATAAGTAATTTCCATTTTAAAATCACCAACAGTAAAGGTCAACAATTGATAATTGACAGTTATGACGATCAACTGAGCAGCAATAACCTCCCAGCATCTTCCAAAGAGATCTCAGTAGATGCTCACCTTGGCAAAGGCAGATCCTTCACAGAGACCACAATCCTGGATAACCCTGAATTGCTTGCACAGATCAAGATGAGCAACACCGTAAGTTTAAGGACCATCTCTGAGGACCTTCCAGAACTCAGAGCAAAAAGTGGCAGAGGGAGAAGACAGATGCAGAGAATGAACAGAGCAACTGTTTGCAAGCATGCAAGTGTTAAAGTAAGTAAGCAATCAGAGGTGCTAGGTTTAGATTGAACCACACCTTGAAATACTCAATCAGTTAATTGTTAACATTTGCTTCAAGCAATCTGTTAATTAGTCCGTGAATGGCTTCTTTCATCATCTTTTCTTAAAGGTTTTCTCAATTTCAGCATTTTAATTATTTGCCTTCATGTTGAATCATCTCAGTGTAGACAGACTAAAAGCTTTCTTAAATAGCAATAGTTTGTTGGGTTGGGTTTTTTTCTTTTACTCTTTTTCTTCTACAGCATGTAGGTTTTTTGTCTTTCATTGTTCCTTGTCCGAGAGTGAATACTCACTGGAACCATGCTGGGAGTTTTAGACGTGGACTTAGGAAATTCAGCATTACTGGGACACTGGTACCCAAGCATGGATACATGTAATAGGAAAAGATTTCTTCTCTCTCATGTATACATGTTCGGAGGTAAATTTCTTTAATATTTGACCATTTGCCCGTGAAAACCAGCAGCATTCCTGCAGATGGAGTAGGCTGCTGAAACTGGACAGTCCAGGAAACAGGGCACAGAAATATCATGGAGGAGTTGGAAAGTGTAATTTGTACCCCGATCATTCCTTCCTTGACATCAGCTCAGCACCAGAAGGCAACATAAACATTCAGGCTGAGCAATTACATCTCTCTCCCTCCTCTTGATGAAATGTCTCACTAGCTGTAACAGGTATGTCACATTGCCCAGGGCTGAACGAGCCTCCTGCCAGCATCCCAGGATGCTTTACACAGACTAGACTCCCCAAAATCAGACCCTTCCATTGACTGCAGTGAGGTCAGTGTGCAAGTGAGAGAAGCCTCTGACCGAACCTCTTCAAACCCACCAAGCACTGGCTGGGGAGGAAAGCTCAAGTCAGCAAATCTGCTCCCATTCCAGGGAGACCAACCTTATAAGTTCGTGCACATCAAGGAGCGATAACATCGATGCCTCTTCTGAGACAGATTTAAGGTTGGCCTTGGGCCCAGGGATTTTGCAATTCCCTTCTATTCTGTACAAACTACTGCCTTGAAGTACATTCCCTCAATAGATATTTACATTTCCCCTTTATTCCAACATTAGGTACAAACACTTTGCAAGAAACACATCCCCCTCTTCACTTTACCATCCCTCCTCTTTCCTGCCTGCTCAGTCCCCACATTACTCAGAGCCCTGGGTAAAGCTCTTTTCCATGCTAAATATGCATCCAACCACTGTTAATGAGCTTTGGCCAGCTCGCAAGGAGTTTTGACAGGCCTGTTGAACCAGTGCCAAGCAGAGATGAATGTTTGGCTTGGACCAGCACAATGCTCTGTTTGTCTCATTGTTGCATTGGAAGTGTTAGCAAACTAATGTGACAGGATGGAGACGCATACAACTGAAAAATGACTGAAAATATAATTCCGTGTCAGCAGTGACTCCTGAAGGATTATTTGTCTCCAGTGACTTTCAGGGAACTTTTCTTTATGGGCTCAATATAAAGACAGGTCTGTGTGCTCAGGGAAAGCGATCAGTTAGTTTTAAAGCTGGATGTAGGGAGCTGCACTCTGCTCTTGCTTCCTAAGATTTAGTTTTGAATTAAACAGGCACTCTACCACAATTTTTTTTTTTTTTTTTCTTTTGAAAACCCATATATTTTGGCCACTTGTACAGCCCTCGAAGAGCCTGAACTCTGCTCTGCTCCCTGGTACGTGGATGGGCTCCAGCAAAGACCATGAGTGGGACCCTCTGAGTCTGCAGGTATAGGAACTGCTGGCCGAGAGCAAACCCACCAGTACTAGCACTTCAATAGCAGAGTGATGGACCATTCACTGTGGATCATTACAGAATTAGGCAGAGTATAAGGAGTGAAGAATGATCCTTACCACATAGCATTTCACTTCCTGACATTGCACTGCATAGAGAGACCTGTGGAGCTGGACACTACTTAAACCATCTTGTTTAATAGCCCTTTGGGGATCTAGCTCCTTACTCTGCATTCTGGGGTCTTCTTGCTTGTTTGTTAGGTTTGGATCTGATCTTTACTCTTGTCTCTGCAGCATCATTTTTACCTTTACATCAGGTGAAGAATATTCTCATTAAAAAGCAGAGTTATAGTCAGGCACATGTTGCTCTTTCCCATTAGCAAAGCAGGGTCACCCAGTAATCCATTTAGAGTTTGTCCTTTCCAGACCGGGAGGAGTGGGCTTCCCAAGCAGCTTTGGTGCTGGGCTTGTATGTTTATGCACAGGCTGGTGTTTTGGTTAGAGACTAGATGTAGGAGTCTTGTTGCCCGAGATTTAAACACCTGCTCAGCAGCAGATGTCCTGTGGCTTCACTCACAAGATACACTTTGCTTTTGGAATACAATAAAATTAATTTTGTTATATGTTTACCTTAAAAATAGTTTCAGAATTCTGAATTCTCTCCCAACCTTCAGGCTATCAAGTTTTGGTTTCTATGATAACAGGAAGGGTTTGTTAGATCTTCAGAAAAACCTTTAGACTTCTAGACGTACAAGTATTAATTTAGTGAGACTTCCAAAAGGTACCCAACTCCTGTGGAAAGTCAAGAGGAGTTGAGAATTTCACTCAGGCTTTTCTGTAAATCTTACTAAATGCTTATTTATATTTTTTGAATCTTATATACCTCTGTAAATCTGGATCGTGACTCCTGATGATATTGTTTATGTGCAATAAAGGTGGATTGCACCGCCCCAGAATTACAAATGTTAAATGTACCCATTTACCTAAAGGAATACTAAGTTTCACTCTACATTTTATAGTTTGTTTCTTCCATTTTTATAGCTAGCATTGCCCTGATAAATATAGCTGTTTGGCCAAAGTCAGTGTGCTGGAGGAAGAAAAGAGATAAAGCATGAACCTTTATTTAGATTCCTGGTGCAATAATGTAAATACTGAAGTTCATCATAAAAGTAATGTAAAATAGTCTCTGTAGTCTAAGGCTGGCTTTGCAAATCCTTTTAATTATATCTATATTTTCAACTGCTTGCATGTCAGAAAGAGACGAGCTGGTGCTAAACACATCCAGTTTGTTGAGGTTTCCTTCAGCTCTTCGTATCACTGAAAGTTTTTTCAAAAACTTGAGTCTTCTTATCTTGTCAGTGCCATTATTTTTTTATTCTCATGACAGTTTACTAGCAACAGAAAGTATAAATATATATGTCACTCTTAGGAACACTGCTAGGATCCCCGTCTAAAGCTCTGGAAAGGCCTGACAGGGTCAGCAGGTTGTCATTTGGAGAATTCCATGTGCAGATGCTATCATTTGCAGCTCTTTGGGGATGATGACTGCTGCACGTTCTGCTCATGCAGGGACCAACACAGAGGGGATCCGCTATAACCCTACCAAAAAATGGACTACTAACTTGGAAAAAGTTTTCATGAAAGGTCTTGTTTCCATTTTGTAAACGTCTGCTCCACTTCTATGGAGCTTTTTCACGGTCTCCTAATGAAAACTGTTTCCCAGGAGCCATGTATTGCTGCTGAAAGCTAGGGCTTTGGTAAGCACCGGAAAAAAAAAATGGATATTGCATAAAAAAAAAAAAAAGATAGTGATGGAAAACTTTAACAACATTGATTCTTTAGGCTTTCTTCCCCTCTTCAAAATGAAACACTTTTTAGATCAAACTTTTTTTTCACTAGGAGCTTTGCGAGCACGTTTTTTCACCTGGTTCCAATCTAGACACTGTTGCAACAGAAACAAAGAGCAAGAACATCCAGTGAGGGAGCAGGGGAGACAGCGCTTCCAGCACAGCAAGGCTCGCTTCTCACGGATTCCCCACCAAATCCTGGGGCTTATCACAAAGAAGCACAGAATAAATATGACTCGATACACTACATAAACCCTCCAAGGCACAGAACAGCTTGCAGGAGTGGTAGCAAAAGGCCTTCCCTCCAGACTGGTGGTTTAGTGGCTGGAAGGTACTAAAACCTCTTTCTGCCTGGTTACACCAAACAAGTTGGCACTTGGGGTCCAGTCCTGCTGAAGAAATGACTCCAGAAGAAACCCAGCAAAATATCATCAAAGGATAGGACTGGGAAGGCACAGGAAGGGTTGATCACCAATACCCCTGAAGAATCAGGGGCTGTGTTGAAATGTGCACATGCTCCAGCTGGAAAGACTGTAGCACAAGCTGTGGGGAAGAGCAAACAACCCAGTCCTCCATGGAGCAATGTCAGCCATGGGGATGAGCCTGTCCCTGACCATCCCACTGCTCTGTGACCCAGCTGCCAAGTGCCCACACTTGCTGCACCCCCTTCTGTAGCTCCTCAAAAGGAGGGGGCATGAAAACCAACTCCAAAAGTCAAATATTCAACAGTACAAACCCCAGACCCCTCCTGGCACAGCTCCGGACTGGGAAAGCCTGAATCCATGGAATGAAGTAGCAAAGTTTAGATAAAACAGGTCCCTCCAAGCCTCTCTGAATTCCCTCACTTGGGACCCAAGATATCTTTTCTGCATGGCTCTACAGTCCTCTCCACCAGCTTATCAAACTCTGTCTTGAAACAATTTTTGGCCTTGAACAGATTTGTTAAATAGTGTAATATGAAGATCAAGGAATAAAGATGAGGAAAGGCAAAATTAGATTAATGCTGTAGATAGCATCTGAGTATAACTAATGCCAAATAGCCAGAGGGCCACATGTCAACAATTTAATAGGGCACGACGTAAAATAATGTTTTCAAAACAAGCACTTCATTGGATGCTTCCCCTTTGAATCAGATAAAGTGCATCACTACAGAGAGATTTGCTTTGATCTGTGCTGCAGCAGAAGGTCAAGGGTGTCTAAAGCAGCTATTCAGAGCTTGCGAGTAATAGAATTAAACGTCTCAGATCACTTGATACATCTCTGAGCTCTCGGCATCCCCCAGATGTGGGGCCAGCCCCCAGGGTGGGGAGCTGAGTCCCATGCCCCCAGATGGCAGTTGAATTGAGTGTAGGAGCAGCCTTTGCTGCCTACTGGGACTGGCAGAGTTTGGCACCACTGTCACACGTGAGTGGCAGCTCAGGGACAGTGTCACATGGCAAAGAAACCAACCCCGGCTCACCTACACACTCCCATCAGCTTAAATAGCAGGAAGGTGTACAAACCTGTCGCAAGGTCTCTCGGGGCTGGGGAGGGATCTGAAAGTCAGGATTTCTGCGCCCATGTTCGTGCAGAAAGCATCTCTGCTTCTAGGAAGCCAAGGAAGCACCCACCTCCATAAAGGATTTATCCTGCACAAATTAATTCACATTAGTTCTAGGTGTATTTATGAAACCTTGTCATTGCAAGGATGATTTAACCCCAAAGCAGTTTTCCACCCATGGTGGTGCCAGCCCATACAGAGGAGATCTTGCTGCCGTGGGGAGGGTGCAGCTAGGAGCCCGACCCTCATCCACAGCACAGACCAGTAAGCCTCCAGCAGGCAGCACTCCCGTGGGCTCACCTAAAAAGAGCCAGGAGCCCCTCCGCAGGGAGCAAAGTGCTGGGAGTCAATTTTACCTCTTCTCTCATTCCAGTGGGTGAGAAAGATGCTTGTGGGGCACAGCTCTCCTCTCAACTGCAAAATGAAGGACAAGGTGGGGGCTGGAGGCAAATAATAGGGTGAAAGATTAAAGCAGAGCATCAGATATGTTTCTCTTGGCTGCAGTACACAGCACTGCAGCGTGCCATGGTATTTCGCTGCCTATCTCTGCTCTTCCAACTGTAGAATTTAAGTAGCAGATTAGCTCATCCAGTGCACAACCGGCAAAGGAAGTGCCACACAAAACACCTCCAGAAGGTCCAGCCACAAAAGAAGCCACAGAATTGTAGATATATAGAATGGTTTGGGTTGGAAGGGAATTTTAAAAGTCATCTGGTCCAATCTCCTGCAGGTTGCTCAGAGCCCTGGCCAACCTGACCTTGAACTCTTGCAGGGATGGGGCATCTACCACCTCTCTGGGCAACCTGGGCCAATGTTTCACCACCCTCAGGGTAAAAGATTTCTTCCTTCTATTTAGTCTAATTCTCCCCTCTTAGTTGAAAACCATCACCCCTTGTCCTGTTGCAACAGACTCTGCTAAATAAAGACTGTCCCCGTGAAGATGTCACCTCTCGACCGAGGAGATGATGGCATCAGGCTTGTTCTTGGTAAAGATGCAGCACAGTATCAGCCTTCTCCCAAAGCACAGGTAGAGATTTTAAGAGCAAGATCAGGTCAAGAGACCTTGGAGGCACTGTCTGCATAACCAGGCAGAGCCACACTGGAGTGCTCTGAGAAGCCTTGTGCACTTCAGCCACGATGCTGCCAGGGCTGCAGCAGCTGCTGGAGCTGCACAGGGGCCTTGGGGGATTGCCTGAGAATGAAGGCAATAATAGGACTCATTTATCTTCAGGATGTCACCCTGATGGCACCAGCACATGCTGGGTAGCTGCTCTGCTCACTGGCTGCTGGTACCTAATGGGAAAGGGCAGCTGGCACAGGGTCCCTCTGCACAGTTCCCTGTGGATCTGGTGGCTTTTGAAGAATTATAATATTACCTCATTTCAAAATGTTGGGAGCTTTTAATTTTTTTTTTTTTATGGTTTTATGCTCCTGAAGGGAAGAACAGGCTCTGTGCAGCTCTGTTAAGGGGTCCAGATTTCACCCATCTCAGTCAGGCATTTCTTCTAGTTCAGTTTTAATTTACCTCAGACACAAGGGGTTTACCATTTCACTTGGCATTCAGGATTGGTCTCCTACCATCCACTTATCATTCCCTCCCAAATCAACTGACAGTTGTACCAAATTGTCTGCCGTCTTCACCCAGTGCTCCTGCAGCCTTTTGATGCCCAACAGGTTTCTCTCAGGAACCAGTCATCCCATGGTTCTCCAGCACCCAGCTACCTGAAATCCCAGAGCTTTGTCAGGCATTAGCCCCAGTTCCCTCTTTGCACACAGGACCACCCAGCCCAGTGAAGCCACGGCTGGGATGAACCTTTGCTTGCTCATGAGCTTCTCAAAGCGACAGGTTCTGCATCTGTTAATCAGCTTTGCTTTCCCTGATGGGCACTGAGGAGCAGTTTGCTTTCTCAGGCTGCCACATCTCAACCAGCTCTGTACCTTCAACAGGGGAGCATGTGACAAAGGGCCACAGGCTCTCCACAGCTTTGTAGCTTTAGCATGGAAAGGTGAAAACATCTGCAGCACCCAGCAGTGCTTAAAGTTGCCCCTTCCCTGCAGGAGACTGGCCCTAGACCAGGGACACAGAGTGGTGGACACGGAGCCCTAAGATGAAGAAGAGACCTCTCCTCATGCCAACTACCCAAACAGAAAGGCAATTTGGCAGAGGCAACACTCAGCAGAGACCTGCCTGGACCGCATCTAATAACAGCCCTTAACAGTAGCCCTGTTAATGAGATGCTGAAGACAGGCGGGTCTAAACCTCTCTCTGCCACAGATTTTAGTGCTTTCTGCAGAGCTGCCTGGCAAACAAATCTCTGCCCTGGAGACTAGCATTTGCAGGAGAAACAAATACCAAAAGGACCTACAAATTCTCTGCCTCCCATTGCTGGAGCAGCCCCAATTGCTCACCCAGCAGCAGCTTGTTCCAGCTCTCAGCTCATCCCTCCTGCAGCCCAGCAACCCCAACCTATCTGCTTCTCATGCTGCTGAACCCCTGGGTGACAGCCCCTTGTTTTTACAGGACAGACCGACAGGCACAAAGGGACAAAACACTCATGCTCTCTGCTAGCTGTTAATGAGTAAAAGCTCTTTTCTTCATCCATGGCCTTTCCCTCCTGGCAGTTTTGGCTCAGCTATCCCCTCAGCAGAGGGAGAAGGATGCTTGCTCCACGCACAAGCACCCTTGAGTCCTCAGACATCAAGGTAGGAAGGACCCTGGGTTAGGATCAAGCTCTTTCAGCACCATAACTGATTTGCCTTATTTAAGTTATTTAGTACAAGAGAATTGCCAGAAGGCACCTGAGCTTGAAATATTGCAAAGAAATAAAGACCCAAATGGATGTAGGTCCTGGCCCCATTAGCTCAGCAGCAAACCTGAGTTTGTGGGGTACTGCAGAAGTCTTGACAGATCTTGGTAGTCCTGCAGCCCCAGCACAGGCGTCCCACGGGGTGACCCGCAGTGGGACACGTGCCTGCCCACCACCACTTCACATGGGGATGTTGGCAGAAGCAGCTCCCTGTCACCCCAGTAAGGGCCAGTTCTGGAGTTTCTGGTACAGCCACAAGGCCCTTTCCAGAGCTGAGCTTCATCTCACCCACCTTTGACCAGCCTCGCTCACCAGCACAAAGCAGATTCAGTCCTGAGCAGGCAGGTTTGGCTTCTCCTGGCTGCACTGTGGCTCTTGCAGCTTCTCAGGCTCTGAGCTGGCTTCATACCTCCCACAGTCTTCTCTCCATGTCCCCTTGCTTGCTGTGAGCAGCATTTGATTTGTGATGGTTCAGAGGGGCCATTTGGCCCCCAGCAGTGGTTTCCTCCAGTGATTCACAACTGGAGCCGCACAAACCCTGCAAGTCCAGTTCATTCCAGCATCAGTAAGTCATTTGGGTCAGTCTCGCATCATGGTCGTTGCAATTCACCCTAGAAGCCAAGTACAGAGGACACAAGTGAAGGCAAAGAGAGGCCCTTGTGCTGCCCTTCTACACCCATCACCTCCACCCAGCACAAAGGGGATGCATCCTGCCCACTCCACAGCATTCAACATGGAAGTGCATGTGGTGCAGGCATTTCTTGTAGGGTTTTTGGGAATCATGTAACAGTTAAGCTCTGAAAGCAGAGAGTTTAGTGCAGGTGGTTTGGAAAGGTGGAAGCTATGCAGCTCATTATGCTGAGCAGGCCCACCAGCAGCCATGGGCTTGGCAGCATTGAGGAGGAACCGCCTCTGTTTTGGCAGGAGCCCATAGCTGGGCGGGTTGCAGTGGGCGTGAAGCACCAGACTGAGCCCACTTTTCATCTGGCAGAGGTGCCACATTTTGTGTCCCATGTGCTGGCACAGATCATGCAGGACAGAACCAAGCCAATGCCCATAGCCACCCCGAGCCTGCAAGGGCAGGATGGATCCCAACCCCATCCCTCTCACCCTGAGGTGTGTGGTGCTAAGGAAAACAACCAGGGAAGATTCTGTCCTCCCCCAAACCAACCAAGGAGCAGATGGAGGGGAAAATCCCGCTTCTCAATTCCTAGTAGACTAACATTTTACCTGCAAAATTGAGGTAGGAGGCTTTTAAATGACTTGTAGGAGGATCTGGTTCTAGAAACAGTTCTGTTTTACAACAAGTCTTGGCTGTTTGAAGGAGGCAGGTGTAACAGCAAACAAGGAAATGGTTAACTGCAGCCTTGGGTTTGTGCTTGCTTTCTCCAGGCTGCTGAAATGTGGGGATTCAGGGGTCGAAGTCACAAATTTACCATTAAAGCAAATGCCTGTTTCATCTGTTTTGAGGGTAGGTTTTCTTTAAAGCTTTCATCCTGGCAGAGATGTTTGAGGAGCTAAAAATAGGCAGCAAAGTCACGTGAAAACCTCCGGATGTGAGAAATCACATAAAAGATACAAGCGTGAGTCCCTGTTTCCTTGGAAATAATAGTAGTAGTAATTCTTGAATGTGAGCTTGCAATGGCAAGATCTGAAATTGGCCCGTTGTTCTCTGAAACCCTCTGCGAGCAGCCAGAGCAGGGTAAAACCCAGGTGCCAAGAGAACAAATTGCCCTGATTCAGAGCACTGTGAGAGAAAAAGCCTCCCTTGCAGAGCTCCAGAGAATGAGCCAGTGCTGGAGGTTCCCATGTGTGCAGGATCAGACCTGGAGATGCTGTAAGGAGGAGATGGGAGAACCTGGGCAGAAGAGAAAGCATAAAGCTCTCCAGACTTCTGCTGCTGGCCAGCGAATTTTTGGTTGAAATTTCAGTTTGGGATGAGCCCAAAGGAAACATCTTAGTGATTGCACCCTGAAATTTTGGGTCTGGATTTAAATTCAGATATTCAGCTGGTGCTGAATGAGAGGTCTGGCTCCAAGCTTGGGACTTGGCTACCCCTGGGGAGATTTCAGACCAGGAGGAAAGTCTGTGGCACGAGCCATCCCTGAGCTCAATTGCAGCAGTAAAGGGCTCTCACCCATTCACACAAAATTTCTTATATTTAAATTTTAACATCCCCAGACTGAGCTCTTGAAGTCACTGAACACACTTAACTCCAGCAGATCCCTGGGGGGCCAGAGTGATGCTGAGCATCCTTACAAGAAACACAGTGACCTGCAGGATGAGACAGAAGGTTTCCCGCAGGCGTTGTGGGCACAGAGACACCCTCCAGCCCCAGGAGCTGCCTCAAAGGGTATGGGCACAGAGCTGTCCCCTAGCTCCAGGAGCTGCCACACAGGGTAGGGCAGTGGCACCACAGCGAACTATGGCCCCAGGTCCCACATCCATCTGTGCCTCACGCTCCATTTTCTGTTCCTACATTGCCAGCTTGAGCTACACGCTACCTCCTATAAATCCTTTCTAAATGAGTATCAGCATTTAATTTATTTCAAAAAGACTTACTGCTTTGCCTGTGTAGGTTCTGCATGGGAAGCACAGGTGGAGGCCAATATTCAGCTCCTGAAGCCAAATGCTCACTCGTTAGTTAATGCCAGAATTAAGGTTTCACAACCCGTGCTGCCAAGTCAAAGCTTTGCACTAAAAGACAGCGATACTCAAACTTTCCACTGAACCAGTTCCCAATGCCAAGCATGTTACTGGGCATCACTTTTAGTCACCTACAGATATAAGAGCAGCTATGGCTAAAATCCTTTCACTACTGTGATTGCAGAAGAGTCTACTGGCAGTGAAAAATTACCAAATTTTTCAGATTTTTGAGCTGGAAATTTTGCTCCCTCCCCAAAACAGCCCTGGCTAGAGAAATGTCTTTTTTTTTCCTTGCTTCTCCTGTCTTTTTCTACTGCTGCCATCACAACCATCATCATGTTCTCCTATACCTTTTACCAGAAAACAAAGATGAAAGCGAGAGGAGCAGAGGAGGGACAGGTTGTGAACACACTATGAGTGGCGTGCAAGGCCCCATACCCATATATGACTGTGGATCCACCATTTCCAAGTTTCAGCTGTCCAGCCACTCACCATCACCAACACCCAGGGTCATTCCTTTGAACCCTCAGCTGTGGCCTGGGCAGGTGGTACCCAGCTCTTGACAGGCCTGGCACAATGGATGCTGCAAAGTCCCCTCACCTCAATTTTATACTCAGGCTCACCATAAAGACCTCAAAACCAGCCATGAGCACAGATTTTGCTGCAATAATCATCACGCCTGATGCTCCAGCAGCCCACCATGGCCTGTCCGTCGCTCAGTTTGCCAGATGCCTATGTGAGGTTTTGTTCTGGACAACCAGAAACCAAATTAGGCAGCATCCAAAGAGACAGCGCGACGTTGCTAGGCAATTACGGCTGGCTGAAAGAAGCTGACAGTCATACAGCAAGTTACTGATCTGTGCAGGATACGGCGATAAGGTTATCTAATTCTGCGTGTGTGACTTGTGCACTTCTGTGCTAAATGTGACTGCAGCCTCTCAGGTCAAGCAGACTTTGGTTCAACTTTTAAACTGATGGAGCTAAGGAATGGGGTGGGATGGGGATGCTGGTGAGGCCATTGAGCAGCACCTGCAAGGAGAAGCAAAGCATGGAACAACAGAGGATCCAAAATCAGACCCCATTCCTGAGTTAAAAAAAAAAATAAAAAATTAACAACCACTTTTCATGTAAAGCAAATTGCTTTTCTGGTAGGGAAAGTGTTTTTTCCTCCCCTCAAGGTGGTACATGAATAAAATCTTTGTTCCGCCTAACAACAGATACCACCCATGACTCAGGATAGGCTGTTGTGTTGTCTTCTTCACCTGGCTGCACCAGTGCTGTATCTCACTGCAGCGGGGCATCCTTGTCCCCGGCACTGCTGGCAAGCACTCAGAGATGCTACGGGTTAATTAGCTTTTACTCATTAGGGCTGGTGCCAGAGGCCTTTGCATGGAACAGTGGGGAAATGAGAGCTGCAGGAGCTGCAGGGCTGGAAGGGGAGAAGGCAGGAGGGGATGGAGCCGGGGGGATTTCAGCTGGGATCCAGGGAGCTCTCCTTTGAATTCTACCTTTTGCTAATAAAATTATATTATCTGAAAAATTAAACTTTGAGGCTTTGACAAACACTCTTGCTTTAGGTGAGGCTGGTCAGGGACTACACAAAATTGCCCCCTCCAGTCCAGCTGGTACCAGACACAGAAACCAAGCAGAAGAAAGAAGGCTGTTAGGGCAGAGAGGTGGGTAAAGGACATTAAAATGAACTCCTTGGCAAGCTGTGATGCACCAGAGCCTTGAGCACATGTTTACCTGCAGGCGTGCAAGCCGTCCCGGTTCCAGTGGCAGTGCTGGTGTTTTTGTTCCCCCTGGGACTGCAGAAATGTTGATTCAACAGGTCATTCCTGGGCTCGGCTGGGGCAGGTGAGTGGCTGGTGGTGGCCATGGCACTGCACCAAAAAAATAAATAAATCACTCACTGATAGTTGTGGCAAAGGCAAATCAAGTCATAATTCATCACTTCCCTTATACGGGGCACATCCAGATTCATCAGAGAACCCAGATGAGAGGGCAGGAAAATACAGATGCACACATATCTTTTTATACAACATACCTCATTTCACAGTATCACAGTGTGGTAGGGGTTGGAAGGTACCTCTGGAGATCATCTCGTCATGCTCCAGCAGGGTCACCGAGAGCAGGGTGCCCAGGATCACATCCAGGTGGGTTTGGAATCTCTCCAGAGAAGGAGACTCCACAACTCTCTGGGCAGCCCGGGCCTGGCTCTTCCACCCACACAGGCAAGAATTTCTTCCTCTTGTTCAGATGGAACCTCCTGGGTTCCAGTTTGTGCTCATTGCCCCTTAAATTCCAAGTATTTTTTGGGTGGAGAAATTCCCACACCAATGCCTAGGAGGAGAGGATGCAAAGCATTGCCTTAGCACCATCTGAAAAGCTAAAACATGTTCCTTTGCCAAGACAGTGTAAAGAGCAGGTATCCCAGCAGCAGAGCAAGTGTGCCCACGTGGTACTCGAGCACCCAGGGTTGCTGTGCAGCACCTCACTTTACGCTCCAGCCCTCAGACTGAACCACAGAGGCCTCCAACTGCTGAGGAAGCAGGAATGTGCTGCTTGCTGCCTTGCAGGATCTTGGCTTATAATAGCAATTGGCGCAGAGTCATCCTTATCAGCTAGCACATTAATCTTAATTAACAGATCGACAGCAACAGTTCCTCCCCAAAGCTCCCCTGAGCATTCGCAGCCTTTGCTGCGCCGCTGCTCCAGCGCCAGCGTCGCTCCTGCTGCAGGGAATAAGGCCAAATACTGCACAGAACTGGGGTGGCTCTGCTGGCTCCAGCCCTCCAACTGCTCTCCCTGGAGGTCCCACTGTGCCCAGACAAGAGCCCAAAAGTGTGTCCCCTTGTATCTGGGACCAGGAGCATCTCCTTCACCCCAGCACCCCAGGTCCTGGGTTGGGTTGTGTTGCAGCACCCACTGTCCCCACGCTGTCCCACCTCCTTTGTCCAGGGACAGAGCCTGGAGAGGGGGGGTTTCCTTCCTGTATATTTACATGTCTCTCAAAAAGAGAAATTTTTTTGTTATTAAAAAAAAAAAAAGGCAAAACCAAACCAGATGATCTATGACAACGTGGTAAGATTGCTTGTAGACTCCTCACACCTTCTGCTCCCTGCTGCTGTTAGGGCTGGAAAATCCATGCTGACTGTCCCTGGACTGATCTTTGTGCCTAAAGCGAATCTGCTCTTAATGCACAAATAGAGCTGAGAGCTCCAGCGAGCAGGGAAGGGACCCAGGTTTGCATGGGACCATGGACCCCATGTCCCTGCCACCAGCTGGGGTCAGGGGGCACCTGTGGGGCCCTGTGCTGGGGTCATGAGGCAGTACAGCTCCAAGCCAGCCTAAGTCCAAGTGGTCAAATGCTTTAACTGGATGCATATGACTAAAGATAAACAAATTAAATGTCTGAGGCTCTACTGCAGGTGAGGAAAGTAAAAACCCTGGCTGCTGTGGTGTGAACTTAGGCCACAGTCACTCCTGCCAGGTAATTCAAGGGCATGGGGACAGCATCCATCACATCTTGTTTCAGGACTGTCCAGGTCACATGCAAAGCCAGGACAGCTCAGACCTGGCAGAGCTCAGAGAAGAATGTAATCTTCTTAGGAAAAAAAAAAAAAACACAGCCCACAAAAACAAAACAACAACAAAAAATCCACCCCACCAACTTCCTCATCCAGCTCAGCAATTCCCATCAGCTCTGCCCAGCCTGGACCCACATGTGCCACAGCTGAGGGAAGCAGTAAAGCAGCACATTTCCCAGAGCAGTAGGAAAAATCACCCCATTTTGTAATGTCTGAGCCCCAGCTGCCTGGGGTTGGGCAGCAACAGGCGCTGACATGCGCAGCCACAGCAGCGACCTCGGAGGTCCCAAATCATGACTGTAGTGGTCTGCAGACTGAGCCTCCTGAGTAAACACTTTTAATTCATGAGTGAAGATGTCCCCAGGATGGAACGTGGCCCCTCACCCCCCTCCCTCCACATGTCACCATGATAAACCCTTGCACGTGGCAGCAGCTGGGATTAGGGACACTGTGCTTACTGAGGGCACCAAGGGGGGTTCCTTTGGCTCCTTGCTTCTTGGCACAGGGCTGGTGCCAAGCCTGGGGTGTCAGAAAGATGCCCCACGGAACCGGCTGGGTTTGCTGGCAACATCAAGGGGTTAAGCAGGGCCATGGGGACAGGCAGAGGTGGCGGTTACATTGGAGGGTAACTCAAACTGTGCCATATTGCTTTCAACTCCTCATTATTTCCCTTTTCCTCTTGGCAGCCAAAGGCAGGGCTGAGAAACTGGAGCCAGAAGCACGCTTGAAGAGTTGCTTTATGGCATGTTGCTTTGACTCAACACTGAAAATGCAGCCAGAAGGTACAAGCCCAGGGCAGAGGCTCCAGATCTACAATGAGGTCCCTGTGGGTTAGGCGAGGATGAACCAAAGTGGCTTAGTCCCAAGATTAAGTTAGAGCAGTTTAAATTTAACAAGTTAAATTTAATTTTAAACTTAACAAGTTAAACAGTTTAACAAGGAAGGAGTGGTGGTGAAGAGCCCTGTCTGCCTGGTACAAACCAGCATTGATGGGCAGTGATGCGCTCCTGCATCTCATCACCAGGGTGGCACCACAGCCCCGACTCCCCTCTGCACCCAAGTTCTCAAACAAGGAAGGCTTTTTAGTTCACCTTACATAGATTGTTTTACTGAAGAAACACACATTAACCCTTCAGATTATTTTGCAACTGAACACAAACTTGATTTCCCTGAAGCCATAATGTCACAGTTCAGCTTAAGGTCCAAATATTTTATAAATATGAACCTGAAGTTCAGCTTCTCTGTTTGCACAGATGCCTAGTTTTCAGAAGTTCCTTTCAAGAGCTGTTCAATATTTGCAGAATTTAGACCACCATGTCAGGGCAAAGAGGTTAACTCCAGGCCCTGACTTCTGAAAGCACTGACCTAAGTGTTTTTCCTACATAGGGAGGGGAAAAAAAACCCATCTCAGCTGAAATACCAGGGCTCTAAAAATTAGTTACTGTTCATGTGCAGTAGCTCTTGTTATTAAAAACACCATAAAAGTTTTACTGTGCTGACTTAGGGTGCACGTAAAGAACCTAGCTTGTCTTGACAGACCATAAAGGAACTTTTATGACCTATTGGGTCAATGATTTGCAAAGAAGGATTTACGCTGCCATGCAGGGCTGGGATGCTCTGCTGGAGGAGGAATGTGCCAAAATGGAGTGCGGGCCTGAGAGGTGGACCTGTTGTGGTCCGCCTGGGTAAACAACGTGTATATCCAGCCTGACTTCATGTATCTGCTTGTCACATCGATTGTGTTAACTCAGAAGGGCACGAGATCATGTGCTGAGTGGGTTTAACTGGTCAGCCTTTATTATTTTGTGGTCACAAGTGGAGCTTTAGAAGAAAAAATACTTACCAGTACATCACTTCAGCTCCCCGCCCAGGGCTAAAGCTTTGGAAACTCAGGGTGAATCCCCAGTGTGGCGATTGCTTTATCTTCTATCGCAAGATGTCTCAAAAACATCAGCTTCACTGGTCCAAGGTTCATTCTCAATGCACTCTTGGAGTAACTCAAGGAAGAGGAGGACCTGACTCAGTGAAATAATATAATCTGGGAACAATGCTGCCAGGTCTGCTGAGGACAGATGAAATGTGTGCCAGCGACAGCAGCCTCATCAGCACCAGGGCTCATTTACCTTTGTAAAGCACCAGCATCCATGGACACGCACCAGGGCAGAGCATTGCTGCTGCGAGCAAAGCACTGCTGATATCCAAATACACAGTGCACCTCCCACCTCAGGGAGTGGTGAGAGACCTCCCACCTCAGGGAGTGGTGAGAGACCTCCCACCTCAGGGAGTGGTGAGAGACCTCCCACCTCAGGGACTGGTGAGAGACCTCCAACCTCAGGGACTGGTGAGAGGGGCCCAGGCCCACCTGAGAGTGACCAGAGCTGCTCTGGTAAAGGGATGAACCCCACAGTGCCCCCCTCCTGGGGCAGCATGGCTGGTCACACAGCTGCTGCTCTCCTTAGCTAGCACAGCTTGTGTCACCCCCAGCCCAGGGCTCAGCTGCCCAAATTCATTGCTGGTGTTGGAGCCTCCCCAGGGCTGGGCAGCAGCTGGGACAATAATCCAGAGCACCAGACCATCTCCCTGCCCTGGGCTGTCCTGCATGGAGGGTGTGCTCAGCCAGTGCCAGAGATCCCCCAGCCAGGACGATGCCTGGCAGATGCAGACACCCAAGGAGCTGTGCTCAAGAGCCCAGCACCTGGACGAGGGAGAAGGCAGCCCAGAAAGATCAAATGCTTCAAACATTTCTCTCCCAAGCTGAAAGGAAAATGAGTAAAGTCTTTTAAATGCCAGAGGGTATAAGAATCTTCCAGCCAGGCTCTCACAGCCAGCAGTGCTGCTCCCCGGGGTAATGTCCAGAGGGTCTCCAAGGGATGAGGAGCAACTTTGGCCTTGGCTCACCCAGGTGTTCAGGCTGCTGTGGGGTTGCTCGAGCTGGTCAAATACACAAAGCCCCCCTGAGGAGCAGCATTTACTCTTCCTCCTCTTGTTCCTGGCCCTATCCACATGGTCAGCATCACAGACATAGGGGTGGCTGCACTCTGCAGACTTCCTTCCCCAAAGCCCTTTTCTTTCAGCCCTCAACATCCAGATGGAATGAACCAGATTCGCTGCACACGTGGCAACCAAATGAAATGGTTTCTTTGGCAACAATAATGAAAGCTCGGAAAAAAAATTTTGCTTTCTGTCTCAAGTGACTTCGGCAGCCCAGGTAACACAGACTGGGAAGCAGAGACACTGCAAGCGTCTGACTTGAATTACTGCCTCTGATAGGAATCAGACATGCACTCCAGCATGTCTGCTGCACGTTTATTTATTTATTTGGGGGCTGATTGATTTAAAGACTCCCTATTGCCCAAGCAGCAGCATGGCACAATAATTCACTTGATCTCTGATTTATATTTCATGTTGAAGTGAAGCAGGATGCTTGCCCAGCACAAGACTAAGCTGTATATGCCAATAGCACGCTCAGCAGCTTTGGAGAGCCTGGGTACGCACAGAAGTAAAAGCCAAAAGCTGCAGAAGGGAGTAAGCACAAGATAAAAGCCCCTTTAAGCATCCAGACCTGCATGGCCAGGTTGACAAACAGAAATGGGGACTCACAGATCACAGTCCCTACCTGCCTCTTCGCACAGTGCTCAGTCCCAGGCCATGTTTTCCAGCCAGGTTGCCTCCCCTTTCACCATCTGCTCCGCTCACCCCACAGCTCCAGCAGCAATCCAGGGGCCAGCAATGTCCAGTCCTGAGCTCTCCAGAGTTTTCAGGGCGTTACGCTGGAAGGCTTTGAACTTTTTGCAGCTCAGCAGAAGAGTGCACAAGGTCTAAGGCATCCCCCAAACCCACAGTTTTGGCCGTGGTGGGCCATAGATTTCCTATCTGACCTTACACCAACTGCCCCGGCAGCTCTGGCTGCAGCCTGTGAGGTAATTGCGCCTAATTTAGTCCCGCTGCATTTCTGTCTCCCATATGGGCAAAAGATCAAAGTGCTCCCACCCAAACTGCAAAGGCAAACAGGCCCCCAGGAATGTGAGACAAGGGGGGATCTCCTGGTCTGGGGGTCAACCACAGACCCCCCCCCCTTTCCCCATGACAGTATCACCCTTTCCCTGCAGCCCCTCAGAGTTGTCCCCAGGTACTTGTGGCTCCAATCAGAAAGGCAGGAGCCTGTGAACCCCATGGGAGGAAGGACCAGCAGTGACACCCCCCATGTCCCATCACCCACAGGGCACCAGGGGCTTCAGGTGCTTTGCTACCATACTGGCGGTATCAAAAATAGATATATTTCAAACATTTCTCCATCCTTTTTACAGAATTGTTACTTAGAGAAGAGTTAAGATCTGCTATTCTCTGCTCTGCTTCCCACTTGTAAATACCTTCTACAATTTAAGGAGGATAAAAATAGTCACATTCAACAGGAAGAGGAGCGAGCTGTTCAGAAGGTACCATAACCACACAGAGACGGTGCCCAAGCTCTTAACCAGCTGATCTCCTTCAAAGTATTGTTGAATGAGGTCTTAGCCTCATAATTTAAGGGGATGAAGTCCAAGGGGATGAAGTCCTTCCTAAGGTTGTAAAGATTTGGGTTTTCCAGATCTATTATTTTATATTAACTTCTCCTGGACAGCCTAATTAGATGAGGGGGAAAGGGCTGTTCCCTCCTCCTCCCATTATCCGGAGCCCTTTCTACTCTCATAAGAGGTTTTATTTGTGCTGCACGGAAGATTTATCGACTGCCTTTATAGCCCTCCCTGCACTAAATCACACTCCTAATGGATAGCCTGAGGTAAGAGCACCACTGTTTATTATTTTTTTTTAAATCCATTGAATGGCACAGTTACAGGCACACAGAGCTGGCAGGCTGAGCTCTGCTTCCTGCTCCTCCCCAGAGAGCAAAATTTTAAGACTCTCAAGTGGCCTTACTTGTACTGGCCAAAAATCACAAGACTCAGCTTGTGAAAGCCTCAGCAGGAGCATCTCAAGGTCCAAATGCTCATGACAACCCAGGGATGGCCAGAACAGAGAGGCAGCCTCTCCTGCTCACCCTCCGCTTCGGTGGGGAATTCACAGGGGGGTCACCAGCTCAAGGATCCAAAGTCTCTGTCCCCGCGGGATCAGATGACTTCCACCTTTGCCAGTGACTTGGAAGACATCCAAAGTCTGAGCTTAAGTTAAAAAGTCCCCATCATTTACCCTATGGTTTAGATGTTAAGAGTGTTGTTTTAAGTGCCAGATAAAGGTAAGGGAAAAAACCCACCTCATTTAAATCCAGGGATATTTGAGATCTGCTCCACCATCCCAGCTTTCAGGAAGCCAACATCCTTTTGGCAAACCCAGTTTGCAGGAGAACCCATTAGGCACCAGAAGAGTCATTAATTCCCTACAAACAAGCTGTTAATCTGCTGTTGGGAAAACATTTCCCTGTTGTCCAGCAGAGCAAGATGCAGAGCCCTTTCTCGCACAGAGGTGTAGCTCCTAACCACGTGTAAAACACAACAGACAACAAGGTCTGCAAGTCAGCAAGGATAACTCAAGTGACTCATTACAGGTTCCTCCCCAAGACTAGGAGTCAGGGTTCTCTAGTTTCTCTCAGCTTCAGTGGAGACACCAAGGATCTAAATGCTGTATGTTCTGCTCCTTCCAGCTCCCACTCCTCAGCCAGTGTACGGATTTGGGGAGGAAAGGGACCACTTACCTGCAGTCCTCCTTCAGACAAAAAGTTTTCTCCACTGGTTACAGCTGTCTGGTTGACAGGCAGAGCATGGTGAGCCCACTATACACAGCTCAGGGGAACCACCACCTCTACAGGAGTGCGTGTCAGCTTGTCACCGCTCTCATCTCCATCCGTGCACACTGCCCAGCCAGTCCTGAATCCCCTGCTTTGCACAGGGGACATTAGGTACCTCAGCTTGCACATTCCCCAGGGGAACTGCAGAGTCACCTCCCGGTTGTTCTAACTCATCACCTTTAACTCAATCTTTTGCTTAATGAGGCCTTTTGGCATATAAATCTATGGGATTTATAACTTCGCGCAGAAGGAAAAAGATAATTGGCATCTCTAATAGGACTTGCAAGAGAATATATGGGTCCAGGAGGGCCCAAAAGCGTAGCTGTGGTCCTGCTCAGTGCGACAGGCTAGATGCAGAGAACAAGCGTAAAGGTTGGCAAGTCTGTTGGTGAAGGGTGGCCAGCAAGGCCATCTCTCTAAGCCTGCCCTGTGACTGCTGGAGCCACAATGCAGCACAGAGCTCCTGAATTCATGCTCCCTCCACCTGCTTCAGAAGGTGCCCTGCTCATAAAGGCCGAGAGGACGGCAGACCCTCCTGGGAGCAAGGAGATGACAGATCCTCCTTGGAACAAGGAGACAGCAGACTCTCCAGGGAGCAGGGGAGGGTGGAGGCAGCCAGCACAGACAGCAGCCAGGGCTGAGTCAAAGCCACCAGCCCACATACAGTTCCCAAAACCCGGCACCCCCGGCTGCCTCCTGCACACTCACCTCTCCCATTGCTCCCCAGATTTCTCCACTTCCAAGTGTTATCACAATTCAGGAGCATTTGCAGTCACTGGAGTTGCCCATCATTCACTTTCACCTGTGCCATTGTGCCACAGTGACTCCAAATGAGATCACTGTCAGTGGCTGTCACTCACCCGTCACATCCTGTGCTGCTGTAACAATTCTGCCCCCCAGGAATCAACTTATTCCTCTTCCAGGGAGCATTTCTGCAACTCCAGTCCATATTTTCCTTCCTTAACTTCACACCAACAAAATTTGGGTTGAATAGGGAAAACAACAGAAGCAGCTAAAATACGTTTTGATCCCTTTCAGCTCCTGGTAGAAAGAACAAATCCTGGACTTCCAGAGATGCCTCCAGGCTTCTCATAGGCTCTCTGACATTGAGTTTATTAATGTCTGGATGCAGCCCTAGACATTGGCCAAAGCCTCAGCCTCTCCCAAAGGCTGCACAGCGAGATTTGGAGATAGCAGAGGATCCTCCTTGCTGGGAATGAAGAATGGGCACATGTGCACGTGACAAATGTTGAAAGATGCAAGCCATAGAATCATAGACTGGTTTGGGTTGGAAGGGACCTTTAAAAGCTCATCTAATCCAACCCCCATGCAGTGAGCAAGGACATCTGCAACTAGAGCAGGTTCCTCAGAGTCCCATACAACCTGACCCAGAAAGGTTCCAGGGATGGGTCATTGACAGGTCTTTGGGCAACCTCGGCCAGTGTTTCTCCACCCTTGGTGTAAAAAATGTCTTCCTTGTCTCTAGTCTGAATCTACCCTCTTTAGTTTAAAACTATCACTGATAAAAAGTCATTTGCTCCTGGGCAGAGGCACCCACTGGGCAGCTTCCCCCAGCTGTGGGGCAGCTCTTCCAACCAGGCTCTGCAAGTCTTTTCCAACAGCCATTGGGAAGCTTGAGGCTGATGGACATCTCTTCAAATCTGGGAAAAAGTCTGGATATATAAATAAACTGACCCTTCCAGAGAGCAGCATCATCCTTAAGCCCTAACCAGTTTCTTCCTGCCACTCCATAATTTTGTCTTTCTTGGAACAGAAAGAAATGAGCTTAATGGAAAGCTACATTTTTCTTGCCCTTTCTTCATCTTAGTTTTATAAACCCCATTGGGAAGTAAAGCATATGAACAGAGAGAGACAGACAGCCTACTTGCTGCTGAAGTCAAGGGTGAGACAGTAACAACCACCTAAAAGGGGTGGGAGAGTTTGTTGGCCCTATACCTACCTGGTGATTCCTCCAGAGAGACCAGAGAGTAAACCCCTGTCAGAGACAACTTTTGACAGGTGATGCTTTTAAACTTCACCACATCTTTAGCCTGTCACAGAATATCTATACCATCTATGTAAAACCTAACACATAAATATTTAAGATTATGTATGTAAGAATATAAACAACATTTTATATACATTAGCTAGTTATTAATTTCTGGGCGAAGGCGGAACGAAAAATCTCAGTGGCTCCCTTGCTTCTCTACACTACTCTGAGCTTTAATCCCTCCTAAAATACACACAGAAACACAGAAAACTCCTCCTGCCAACTCCATGCCAAATATTGCAGGCAACGTGAATCACACAGCCCCGACAGCACAGCCTGGGGAGGAACAAAACCCAGTTTTATTCATTCCCATTCCTCTTACCTGGGCAACCACGTGCTGTTTCTGCAGCGTGCCAGCTTCCTCTTGCTCACAGGGATATTTCTTACCCAAACTGGGTTTTTTTCCAACACTTGAGAGCAACTTAGAGCAGTTTGAACACTTCAGACCTTCTCCCTCCAACACTGGCCAGCACCGGTAGCTGTGGCCAATTAATACTTCCTAAAAGCTTTTGATGTGCTGTTATCAAATGCACATTACACTGGGAATTTCATGGTATTTAAGTGGCTTTGAACGCCCCTGCTTCACCTGCTGGCAGGAGAAAGGGAGGGTTGCCAAAGCAGGGCAGGCAGAGCAACAGGGATTCTCACACTGCAGCTTCCTAGTAGTTACTGTGCAGTTTTAAGTCTCTCAGAATGGTTTGAAGACGAGGTGATGTGTGTGCTGGAACAGCCTCTCGAGTACGTCAGAACAGTTTTGATAACTCCTAACACTGAGGAAAAAAAAAGAAGCTGGAAAAAATTAGAAATGTTAAGTAGTCATGAAATCTTCTGGATCCTGGAAATAATAAATAATCATGGTGGAGAGCAATTTCTCTTTTATTTTTTCTTTCTGTTTATATATTTTTTTTTTTTTTCTTTGGTACAGCAACAGAGAGGAGAACAAAGAAGTATTTGTTTCTTGATTCCTCATCTAGGAAGCATAACTGGCTTGTGCCCCCGTGTTTCCTGCGCAGCCAGGGCTGCCAGACCATTTAGTGCTCTGAGAGGAGCCATCCCCATCTCACAGCTCTGCTCCCTCGGAAACATTGTGGACTCTGGTTTATATTTAAACAGCAGATTAAATGGGGCTGCAGCAATCCAGCCAACCTGCCGCAAGGGAAGACACGTGCCTGCAGATGAACATTTACACCCTGGAGGAACCCACGCTCCACACCACAAGTGCAGCAGAGCATCCTCTTCATACCCCTCTCCTGCAGTAAGTGACACCCAGTTTCCCAGTCAGGGTTTTGATTTGTTTGTTTTTTCCCAACAAGGAAAGACAAGCAGTAGCTCTGTAATCACAATTTCTTCTTGATGTAGCCACCTCTGTGAGCTGGGAAGGAGTTTGCCCACAACTGGGATCCAAGCACAAGTTCTGTCTCATGGCACTTTGCTGACTCAGCAGCTGTGTTCCCATGGGATACAGCTGGGCCCATACAGCTGTTTGTCACATCTGTCAAGACTTTTGCAGACCTTCTTGTTTCAGCCACCGGAAACTCCAATTGTGAGTCAAATGCAATAAGATGCTGCTGGATGTATACAGCTCCTAACTGGCAGGTAAGGACCAGGCAGAGTTAGCATCTTCAAGTTTTAATTGCCCCCAAATTGCTATGTGGAGGTACGTTCAGATTTAAAGGAAAAGATTAAAAAATCAGCTGACACATGAGCCTTACAGAGGAGAGGTTTTTTACTTCTCTCTCCCAGTCATGCGAGTGGGTGCTGATCTTTATACTTCTGAGGCTTAACACTTTACTTCTTGGCCCAGAAATAAGTTTACAAAAACCTAAGGACCCATGAAGTAGACTTCTCCATTCCCAGCTCCTTCTGTACTCCCTGTAGATACAAACCACAAACCTTGCAACACAACACATAGTCCAGTACATACCTTGAAGCAGCCTCAGGTGTCCTTACCCCTGCTGCCTTCACACTCCATCCCCCACAGCAGGGCCGACTCCACAGCTCCAGCATCGAACATGGCTCTCGGCTCACGTGGCTGCAAGACAAGGGACTCCCAGGAGAGAGGTCAACCAAAATCCCGCTACCCAAAGCGGTGAGCCAGCAGGTTCAGTGCACACCAGCATTGCTATGGAAATCGGTCCCTGGCTCCTCCTGAGCCTCCACCTGGTGATGAAGTAGGTGGATGCTGATGAAGTTGTTCTCCTCCGCTCCCCACAGCTCTTCATGCTTTGCCCAGGCGGCTGCTCCAGCGCCTTCAGCTGGTTGCAGGTTGAGGACAGGGACCGCATGCTCTTCAAGGCAAGGGGGGCTTCTCCAGTCACTCATCCCATGTGCCAAGTAAGTGCTTCTTGGGTCTGTAGAGCAACCACTACCTTTTCTGTTTCTTCTTATTCTTGGCACCAAGGGTTTTGAATCATTTCCAACTGAGGTTAAAAGCATTTAAGAGTCTGTTTGCACAGCGGGTTTTTTTTTTTTTTGGATTTGGGGTAACACACACTTCCCCCAGCAGACACAAAAATATCCAAATGGCTTTTAGTTTAGAAACTGTCCTCATATTCCTGAGAAAAAGCTCTAGAGTAAGATTTTTCTCTTTGCATTTTACCTATTGCTTAGTTTTCACATTTCAGCTTCATGTTTGAACGGTTACATCACACGTCTCCTGCCTCGGGTGGGCAGGAAAACACGAACTAGAAAGAGCACAGTAATTCCCCTCCCCTTGTTTCCTAGGCAGAGGACCAAAACACCGCTTGCAAAATACCCGTATTTTTATGCTACAAAAATACAATTAGGTTCTCAATTAAATTTTATTAATTTTACTTGTGGAAGTTTGTTAGCACAAGACGGCCGAAGGAGCTCCCAAGGGCTCTTCACAAACATCCCCTGTGCTAAGCCTCGCCCTTTCTGCAGCTACAGAAAGGGGAAAAAAATTACTAGTTCCAAGTACCAGAACCCAAATTCTGCAGACACATCTGCCACAAACCTTCCGTACGTCATTAGTGCCAGGGAAGAAACCGGATTTACTCACTGGACTGAAGTTTCCTACACGCACAACCCTGGGTCTGCAGAAGTGGGGTGCTCGAGCGGTGGCTCACAGACGGGACGTACAGACTGACAGACTGCTTCAACAACAGGACTCTCCGCTTTTTCTGAATACTGGCATCTCCCAAAAAAGAGAGCTTGCAGATTTAATTAAATTTTACTATTTTATTTGTGAAAAAACTACAAGCAGAATTCATAAATAGACATTTCTATTTAAAGCAGGAAAATGATAAAGTGGCTTCTAATAACAGTCGTGCACATGCCAGTAACAGGAATATATTAACATCTTTTATTTGCTAGACAAAGAGCAGTGTCCAATATAAATTTCCCAAAAACATTTAAGACCTGTGAATTTCTGACCAGTTCACAAAACCACCATTGACACTTTAGCATGAAGATTAAAACAAACCTAACAGGACTGTCAGCTCTAAAGACTTTACAGAGCGGAGAAACTTTCCAAAGCGTTATACAAGCTGTCTTTCTGGGCAAATGAAAAATATAGCTCGTATAATACATTAACATAAAAATCCACAAGATAAGATTATGTTTTGACATACTTAAACAAGCATTCTATATTTGTCTCCAACAAACAAAGCTAAGGAAATAATGTAACCATCTTTACACAGTAAATTAAGGTTACAAGTCATACACAAGAACAGAACTGCTTGCGCATTAAAAACTGTTCAGCTCCATTGTCATACTCTAAATGTTGGCTCTTAAAACCATTCGGTTACATACAAGCAAAGGTTATTATATAGTCAGCAATTAATAAATTTTCAATAATTTAAGTTTATGGTAGAGCTTAAAAAAGTAGACTGAGAATGATCTTGGTAAGGCAGGTGAAAACATCTCAGTGGAAATAAACTCACGGAAGCTGCTGCCCAATTTTTGATCTGTCCAATTTGAAACAAGCAAAGTGTTCCAATTAAAATAAATAGCCTGGCGGTGTAAAAACGCTGTCATTTTTCCTTTGCAGAACTACGTCAAACTGAGCGAGTCAGGCAAGCTGTGTTGGTGTCTCTGTATGTGTGTGTGTGTGTTTGTCTGTGTAAGAGTTGAAACTTCGCTATCGTAACACTGTGCTTTACTTACCTGCTTTCTGTGCCACTGAACACCACGAATCTGGTCCTTCCCCTACACTAGTGTTTTGGTTGGTTTGGTTCTTAAACGCGCTCCCCACCGAGAGCGGGATAAGCCACGGAGGTGGTGCGGAGAGAAGCCCACCCGTGGGTGCGTGCCGCAGGGATGCCGACTTCAGGAATGCAGTATAAAAGCGAACGCTGTGTCCTTCGAATCCACAACACAACAGCTACGGATGAGGCCGGGGAGGTTCAACGCTTAGCTAGCAATTTCTACCCAACGCAGAATTACAGGTCACTTGTTCCAAAGAAACTTTCCCACTTATTTATAGCAAGCTACTTTATCGAGGAGGCACGCCCAAAGAGAGAGATGTTACCGACTTTACCAGTAGCCATGAGTAGCTGGTTTCGGTGTTAAAGCTTTTTCAACTGATCTACAGGTCCGTTTTCACTTGAAAAAGAAGCAATTTCCTGGTACACACAATGCTTTTGCTTTTTTTTTTTTTATTTTTATTTTTACTTCACAATTTCCCAGATTCAACGAAGAAGGTGAGCGCACAGTTTGACTTGAAGCACCAGAATTAGCCCCGCTGAAGGCAGAGGGACTGGCTGCTTGCTCACACTCTTCGCTGGATCACGGCCGAGATGCACGCAAGCCTAATTGATAATGGATCATTTATAAAGCAGTGCAAAATATACAAGTTCAGGGGCATCTTCAAAAAATCTCTCTTAAAAAATTATTCCAATACATTTCAGTAAAATAAATAAATATGGCTGACCAGTTTACCCTCCCTGAGACCCTTAAAGGAATAGTAAAAACTGGAAAAGGAATGTCTTTGCAATATCCCACTAATGTTAAAATGTGGATTGAGAAATTCATAGTATTTAAAACTATGTATAATAAATTGTCTTGATGCTCATAGGAAGCATCTGGTTTCCTTTGGTTCTTTAATAAATACTTTAAAAATGCTTAAAAAGGTAAAGACAGCCTATACTGTGAATATAAGCAGAATTAAGTCGGGGTGCCCACGTTAACGTATTCAGAGTAAAACCGCTGCTGCAAAGGCGCTGCCGCTGCACGTACCTTCGAGCAGGGGCTGGAACCGGTCCCTTACTCACACATTTCTGTCACCAGTGTGGAAGGAACCGACGTCTGCTACTCAAAACCACACAGATTTTAAAAAGAAATCTTAAATCAGTTGCCTCCACAAAGAGAAATTACTCTTGCTAAGCAAATAATTCACGATATAATGAGCTGGCACAAAGTTGTCAAAATGTGGCCCTCTTTCATCATACCCAAAAGTTATGCATTTGATGTCACATGAAGCCACAGCCTCCGCGCCTGAAATTACTGCAAAGCACCCTGGGGCCACTAAATAAAGATGAAAAGCCAAAGAGCTTTGGGGTTTGTTGTTTGTTTTTCTTTTTTTTCTTTTTTTTTTTTTTTTTTTCTTTTTAAAAAAAGTTTGTTTCATCTCTTCAGCCTAGTGTTTTAGCAGGATAATGCATGGAAGGTAAACTGTAAAGCAACACTAACAGGCCAGGAAAAGAAATTACAGTCTGAATAGCTTTAGAGCAAGAATGAAGGAGATGCTGGTCATGAGCACAAGCCACACGTGTCGCTCGCTTGCCAGCACAACAGCTTTTCCCTACTTTTGCTCCCACAGCAGGAGACCCAGAAGTGTCCAAACGCTGACAAGCCCAACGTCATCACTGCAAGAGATGCCTTTCAGAAACCACTGCTGGAATACAGATGGACTTCAAGAATAGCCACCCTGACAGCAAGGAGGGGACAGTCAGAAGGGGGCTGTCGACGACCGACCCACGTGCCGCCGGCTGGAACGAACACCAGCTTTGCTCCCTTGACCCGCAATCACTCCCTGCTGCCTTCCAACCCGAAGTAACCCACTCCAGTTCTAACATTACCTCCCTCACTGACGCAGGTGGACGAATCTCATTCAACCTAAGAACACCAAACATCTGTGGGACTGGCTATGCAAGATATAGCGATGCTCACGTTACCAAAATACACGGATCGGTGGCATGTCACCACCAGTCTGGTTGTGAACGCTCCAGCCGGGCACGAATTCACACATCACCAATCTGAGTTACCCTCGTGGAAATACAAGCTACCTGGAGCAATCTTTTCTCATTTCAGATCCCAAGCTACAGAAGTCAAAACCGTGTGTCCAGTACATTTTAGCCATTGCTTAGGGAAGAAAGAGGGAAGGAACAATAGTGAGAACAGGTCCCATCCAGGTTCAAACCTTCAGGAACACTTTTCACCTAAGACCAGTTCCATTTCAGTTTCAGTACTTTCACAGAAGGGGACTGTCCCAGATCTTGAACTGTTCAATTATTAATTTGTTTTGTTTTGTTTTTTTTTTCACTTCACAGTGTTTCAAGCACCAGCGTTTCCATGTATTGGTTTCAAATAACCCTTTATATATATTT
>JAAGNO010008674.1:0-20670 GCA_033439905.1 Ceryle rudis
CCTCCTCAGAGGAATGGAGGGCCCTATCTGCCGACCAGACCCAACCCATAGGGAAGTATGCTGTCTCCCTGGGGCCCGGGTTAGAGCCTTTACAAAGAAGGTCTCCAACCTGGTAGGCCCCTCTGATTATGACCCATTACTGATCCTTCAGGTGGGTAGTGAGGAAATCACCACACAAAGTCTGAGGAGAATCAAGAATGATTATAGGGCACTAGGGAGACTGATCCGGGACTCAGGAGCCCAAGTAATCTTCTCATCCATCCTGCCAGGCACACAAAATGATGAGGGATGTTGCTGGAGAATCTCAGAGATTAATACCTGGCTCCAGGGTTGGTGCCGCCAACAGAACTTTGGGTTCTTTGACCATGGCTCGGCATACATGACACCAAGCCTGCTGGCAGGAGATGGGGTACACCTATCTAAGCATGGGAAAAGGATCTCCTCGCGGGAGTTAGCAGCCCTCATTGAGAGGGCTTTAAACTAGAATCAAAGGGGGAGGGGGACAAACCCGGGACTGCTAAAGATAAGACTTGGGATACATACCGGTGTTGGAGGCGATATCCGTATCTCGGATCAAGTGCACGTATGCCAATGCCCATAGCATGGGCAATAAACAGGAGGAGTTAGAAGCTATTGTGCACCAGGGAAACCATGATGTAACTGCCATCACAGAAATGTGGTGGGGATGACTCGCACGGTTGGAATGCTGCAATGATGGCTACAGGCTCTTTGGAAGGGATAGACAAGGAAAGAGAGGTGGAGGGGTAGCCTTATATGTTGAGGAGTGTTTTGACAGTTTTGAATTCAATGTTAGACGCACCAAGGTGGAAAGTCTATGGATAAGGATGAAGGGGAAGGCCAATGAGGCTGATATCCTGGTGGGAGTCTGCTACAGACCACCCAACCAGGATAAAGACACTGATGAGATATTCTTTCAACTTGGAGATGTCTCACGGTCACTAGCCCTTGTTCTCATGGGAGACTTCAACCTACCAGATGTCTTCTGGAAGTACAACACAGCAGAAAGGGGGCAGTCCAGGAGGTTTCTGGAATGCGTGGATGACAACTTTCTGTTGCAGCTGGTAAGCGAGCCTACCAGGGGTAGTGCCCCGCTAGACCTGCTCTTTACGAACAGGGAAGGGCTGGTGGAAGATGTGGTGGTTGGAGGTCATGTGGGGCACAGTGACCATGATGTGATAGAACTTTCAATATATGGTGAAGTTAGGGAGGGCCATCAGTAAAACCTCTACCTTGGACTTCCGGAGGGCTGACTTTGGTCTACTCAGGACGCTGGTTTGAAGAGTCCCTTGGGAAGCAGCCCTCAAAAGCAAAGGGGCCCGAGAACCTACTGCTGTGGTGGGACACAGACTGGGGTCTCTGATCATCTGCCTTGAGTACTTCAGCCAATAACACTGGGGCATGGAAAAAATAAACATAAGCAAAATGAAACATCAACTTATTATCACATTTAAGACAGAAATCTTTCAGTATCCTAGCAAGTGTGGATGAGCTGGTATGGATAGATTCTGGCTTCATTTATACAGGTGGCTCCAACAGAGTCACTGGTGTATATGAGAGCAGCTTTACCGATTATGCAGCAAGCTCCCAGTTCATTCACAAGTGCAATATGCTGTTCCAGGGACTGCTCCCTTACAAACTTTGCCATTTGGAAGCCCAGCTTCACATGGCTCTTTAAGAGGCTGTCATTGACTTTTCTCCACTGATGAGTAACATCAGTGGTTTAGCCATGACCAGAAAGGACAGAGCGTCACAGTCCCAGCCTCACTGAGGTTTCAGGTGGCTGCTTGATAGCCTCCCTGGTCCCAGCTTTGAACACAATATCACTTTTCTTCCCCACTTGAAAGATCTTTAAAGCTTTCACATCCAACTGAATGCTACTGAATCAGTGGCAGATTACTTAATAAAAGCAGCAGAGTGGAGCTGAAACGAATATGGTTGGGGGCTTACAACAGAGATTTAAAAAGTCTTTGGAACTGCCTGCTCACAACGGCACACACGTTAGAACAACCTTACCACCCACCACTTCCAAAGCCACGCTGGCGCCCAGGGACTTTGCCCACTTATAGGACTTTCAGCAACATACCAGCAACCAGGAGGCAGGTAAAAACAGATGCAGTGGTTTCATACTATATGGAAGTTTCTGCAGCAAAGCTGAATTCCCTAATGCCTGGAAAAAAAAAAAACAACCCACAACACATAAGTGGGCTTCACAGTGTCCAGACAGCATGAAGCTGTCTCCTAGAGGAGAGAGCTTTGTTCTGTGATACCCTTCAGATTCCCAAATAGTGTTTCCCTTATCAGGTAACAAAGATCATTCTCAAAGTTAGCTGTTATCACAATCCGTATGAGAGAATATCAAGGTCAGAGACAACCAATTTGTAAAGCTGTTATGCTAAACAGAACGTTGTACTATACATTAGAATATTATACTGAAACCTCTGCTGCTGGAAAGCCTCCAAACATTTTACTATGTCTCAGAACTGACCTGAAGGTGAGGTTTACTTGTCATCTTCTGTAAATCAGACTAAAAAATAAAGTGTACCCAGTAAAATGGTTCTTTTACTAGAACTCAGTTGTCATGTAGATAGAGCAGCTGCTTGGAGGATGATAGTAGCTGCTTGGAGGATGATAGTAGCTGCTGTGGCTGAGACACTGCCATTCTCAGCTCCTGTTTCAAGCCATTTGTGGCATTCTGGAAAACAATATCAAAACTACATGGCAGAAATCATTGCAGTATTCTCAAAGATAAGTCAAAACTGGAACAGATGCACCAAGTTGATGATTTAGAATATATAAAAGGCATAGAAATAAGGTGTTAGGGAGTTAAAGTCTGGGGAGAAACTTGCAAAAGTTGCACAAAGAAAGGTCAAAGATCACCTCTTTCCACCTGCCTTTATTCTAGTTGTCTAATTGCTTCTTGGACCATACAGTGTGTTTGTGGCTGAATCTCCTGGCTAAGCTATGGATTTTCTCTAAAGAGTGTCTCATCTCCCTGACTGAAATCTGAGCTGGCACCTTGGACTTCCTGAGCCATAAGCCACTCAAATGCCTATTTCCATTTCTAGTGACACAGAAAAGAGATGCCATCCAGTAAACTACTTACCATTGTTGGTGAACTGCAGACCAACTCCAAGTTTTCACACACACACACACAATATTTTGCATAATAGAAGAGTTCGACTACTGTGACAATATAGTAGAAAAGCTGACTAAAATTGAACAAGCTTATTAAACCATGACATGCCTCCAGAACAACATAAACCAACTGATATTCCAAAATGTCCTGAAAAATCACTATGATTAACAATAATTACTTCAAAATTACATTATCTGTGCATTTAGGTTGTAACTCTATTCAGACTGAATTAAGTCCATCGAATATAGTGGCATAGACTCACCACCTTCATCCTTTATTCGCTAACTCCTAGAGTTTGGCTGTTTATTTCTTTTAATAATCTACAAAAAGGAGCAGATGTTAGTGTCCTTGTAACTAGCAGGCTTTCCATATATCCTTCTTCCCGTAGTTCCAACTCAGACAAAATTTTTATTAAAAAAAAACAAAAAAAAAAAAAAAAAAAAAAAAAAAAAAAAACAAGCAAAAAAAAAAAAACCAAACCACCAAAACAAACAAACAAACACAAAAAAACCCACAAAAACACACACCATAAAAAAAAAACAATTTAGGCATTCAGGAGTCACACACACTCCCACAGAATTCACTCTGTCCTATGTTGCAGTAAAGTCTAGGTCCCCAGAGTGCATCTTCCTGCCAAAAGAGTAAGCCATAAGGAAAGAATTTATTTTATTGTCATTTAAATACTCATGTACAATTAAATAAATATATGCCTTGCTTTGCTGCAACCACGTACACAGGAAGAACAACTCAGTGCTCCCTGGGCACATACAGCCACAGAGGTGGCAAATAGCAAGCTGGGGCTGGGTTCACCAAAGTCCCTTAAACTGGGATAGGAATGAACCCAAAGTGTCCTGAGCAAGTCCCTGGGCCTCATCAATCACCAGGCTGCCTATTCTTTGTGTAGCTTGTTTCATAAGATATTTGTCTGAGGAAAAATACCTATTTTCTTCCAAAAAGTGATTAAATAAATCTAAAGGAAACTAAAGTTTCCATGTGTTGCTCAACTTTTGTAGACTCCTCAAGAAAAAAAAAAATATAATAAGAGCCTACCATTTGGTGCAATGCAGTGTGTTCCAAGGGAAGAACTTCTGTTCTTCAGAATTATTTTTATAATGTCACCTCTGCCAGGAATGATTTAAGAGCTTCCAGATAAAGGAATGAATTTCATCAGAGTCAGAGAGATTACCTCAAGTATCCCTTTAGCTTCTTGATGAATAAAACACCCTCCCCAGTCCTCTCCAGCATCTCACTGCTACACTCAGAAACAGGACTTTAAAGGAAATTGTGTCTCAGTCTAAAGGACATCTTTAAAAAATTAAGAGAGTAAACATAAGTACATTGAGTAGATATGAGTTTGGCAGATTGGATGCTACTCTGAACAGCTATTACTACCTAGCACCTCTGTGCCTGCTGCAAGTGAGAACAAATAGTACCTCACATTTCCAGAAAGTGAAGGCTGTCATAGCATTTCAGGTGTCTTGCATGTAGGAATTGCTACTTGCCATTGCCAATGGCTAATTGCCATTTCTACATGTGTGTAGGAATCCTTTCTGTAAAACTAAAGTATACCTCTTCCAATGGTAGATACAGCAGAGTTTCATCTAAAGATTTCAATAAAGCAAATTCCAAAAGGACTTCAATACAAATTTTCCTCTCTGGGTAGGGGAGATTCTTGCTGACTCTCACCTACCAGGAACCTCCTTTTCCAGTATCAATCAGTTCTTCTTAGTAAACTCAAATAAATAAGCAAAGGAGAACTGGAGCTAAGGAATTGTTTGCAATTCACTCCTTCAATGGAAACAGACGTTAAAAGAGTACATGAATGAAGTCTGCCCTCATTGTAATCCTTCTGCATAGCTCCAGTAAGGAAAAGGAATCCTAAATATTGCACATTCACAGCCATGAGTCACAATGCTGAATGGCCAGGGGCTGGGCTCACAGAAGTCCCTTGAATGAGCCCAAAGTGTCCTACACAAGTTCCTGGGGTTCGTCAGGCACCGCTTTAGTTATTCCTCATGTAGCATAATTTGAATATTGAGGTTTTCTTTTCTATTCTAACAGAATCTTTTCACTCAGAGATGCTTGATCTGGAAGGATATTTTGTACAAGGCTCCATAAGCTCCATAGCTTCTGTAGTGTTCCTAATTCTTACATACAGACAGCAGAGGAGCAGCGTTGTTGGATTAAGCTCTGACAAGGAAGGCCTCAGCTCACACAGCACTTACATTGCCTAACAGCTTATGTTAAAGAAAGAGGAACTCCAGACTGGCAGGGAATACTGGTTTGAGGACTGATGACATGGATATTCACCTTATAAGGGGACACTATTACAAAATTATTTATTCTGCTTAAAAAAACCCAAAGTTGCCACATCCTAAGACAGGGCACAATTGTGCTACAAATATTTCAGGGAGAAAACACAAAAGAACTTTCCAAGCTCACAGACAGTGCTGGCATATAAAGAAATGGGTTACTAAGAAATGAGATTTCCAACCATCTGGAGACTGAAGTTTGGAACAGATTTCCAGAAAAAACACTACTAGGAACAAAACAAAACAAACCAACCAACCAAATAAATAATAATAATAAAAAAAAATCCGGTTCAAAGATAAGACTGGCTGTGTTTGCAAAAATGGATTATTTGGCATGGTTTATCACAAGAAAATCCACTTCAGTACTGTACCTGCTGTTCCCAAGATAGGAATAACCTACAACCCAAGGCTGTTCAAGCAAAATGTTGGTCACTTCAGCCTCCCATGAGGTACACTAAAGCGTTATATGCAAACAGTGCAACATACTTAGGAAAAAATGTATCTGAAATATTTAAGCATGAAGAAGCAGACAAAATAAAAGCTTTAAATGTTCATTCAAATGTTCATTTAAAGAGCTATCTACAGTGCACAGCATATTGAACAGCAAGGAATGCAATTAGTGCTCACTGCTGTATTTCAGGAGACCTCTATCATTTCTTCTTAGTGTGTAATTTACATATTAGTACTGGAAATGCCATTTGTTTGTCCGTTGCATTATCATTCTTTGATGAGCACGTGTCATTAATGCATACAAACAAGGAGCTTCCACCTGTCTGCTAGGAAACACAGCCAGAAGTTATTTACAAAGGACTCATACTCAGTCTGTTCCATACTATAATGAATCACCTGCCTCATTAGTGGACACCTTTCCTTCCCCCATGCCAAGCAGGCAGAGAAAGATCTTGACAGCAGAGCTTGTACTGCTTACTGCACGCTGGGCAATAAGACAGCATGACTTTTTGCTGTGAGACCACCATACAAATGTGCTGGAATTGTGCCCACACGGTTCCTCAAGGCACCATCTTATATTCACATTCCTTACAAAGAAGAGAAGTTGAAACATAGCTTTTAAGAAAATCAAGGCCTGGGAGGCAAAAATAAAGTCCATGACAGTGACAGAAGCAGAAGTGAAGGTGAAACATAAAAGCAGGTCTGGCTGACAGTCAATAGAGCCAGAACCTCCCAATGGCAGAAAATCTGAGTCACAGCAGCCACCTGAGTCCTCTGGCCCAGGCCAGTCTTTGGTCCCTCAGTCAACGGTGAAGAACAGGTTTAACTTCATGTAACCAATATAATGGATATGAGAATAAATATTTTAAGACACTCTGGTCAGACTAAAGGTCCATTTGTTCCTGTAGGCAGTCTCTGGCAGTGACTATGAGCAGATGCTACTGCCAGAAAACATGGCACACAAAGAGCCCTGTTGACCACAGCTGATGTTCCCAGCAAGCAGGTGTTTGAGGCTGCTCTGTGCCAGAGTTTGTTCTCGATGGCCTTTCTTCTCCAAATCCATCCAATTCACTCAGTGCATTTCTGCTTTTACATCTGACACATCATATGGCAATGAGTTTCTGAGCTGGTTGACAGGCTGTGTGGAAAAACACTTTCTCTTGCTTGTTTTAAGCCAGATGTCTAATAGCACTGTTACACTGTGCAGGCTGTGAAAGACAGGGAATTATCATCCCCAACTGAACTACACCACATAAATGTCAGTAGTCTCTTTCCCAGGATAAAAGCCATAACTCGTTCAATCTCTCCATGTGCAGAAGCCATTTCAGATTTCTGTTTAACCATGCTGTCCTTCTCTGTATCTTTTCTAGCTTGACTAAATCTTTTTGAGATTAAGGGTCAGAAATGAGCCCCCTATTTGGCACCACATACATGTAACAATGACAAACGTATTTTATTCTCCATTCCTTTCCTTATAACTTCTAATATTCCACTTGCCTTTCAATTATCAATGATCATTATTTTGATTTTTTTTTAGAAAATTATGTAAAGTAACTTCAAATTGTTATAACTAATAGGAAAATTATAATTTTGTACATATATTTGGGATTGGTTTTCCAATGGTGCATTACTTAAAGTAGATGGACATCAGCCTTCACCTGCCATTGTTATTTCACAGTCAATTAATATCAAGAAATCATTTTAAGGCTCTTTGCAATTGTTTGAGTTTGGGCTATATTCAAACATTTTGTCTGATCAAGCAGCAGCTGTCATCACATCACTCACCCACTTTCTCAGATCATTTATGAATACACTAAACAGCACAGAGTATGGGACTGTGGACACTCCTTTCTACCGTGGCTTCTTTCATTTAACCAATTATTAATCTATGACATCTTAATCTCATCAAGAGCCTTTGGTAAAAAGCATTGTTGGATGTTTTTAGGAAATCTGTTGTTAACTGCATCACCCTTACTCATAAAGAGCTAGAATTGATTTGTAAGGAACAATTAGTCTACAAAAAACTGCTTTGACTCTTCTCCATTATGTTGCATTTCACCTCTCTACTCTTTACTGTCATTTGTTACAGCTTCTACTGATTGTCCAGAACAAAAGTCAGAGGTACTGTCCTGTAGCTCCTCTGTTTCTGCAGCCCTCTGATAAAAACTAGTTTTACATTTGCCACTTCCCAACAATCTGAAAGAAAAAAAAAACCACATTTTAAACAATAAGTTGGAAGCCACAATTCAGCAAATTCAGCCCTGACTTCTACAGGTACATACTGGGCTCATGCTACCTGATGTCATCAGTTTGATTCTTCTCTTTGCACTGACTTTTCTAAACCCTCTTCTGGTGTCTTTTCATATTGAGAGAGTTCCTCAGCCTTGCCTCCTGTAAAGGAAGGTTTTACAGTAGGACATCTTCCCCAGTGAGTGTCAATTAGAAGAATTCTTTTTAAGCTTAGTTCCCTACTTTCACTGGGATCCCCGTACTTCCCTTCTGCTGAGTTGGACATATCAGTATCTTCATTTAAAAACAGCTACTCTAGTTCATATCTCTTCATTTTTAGACTTCTATTACTAGCGGAAAAATACTCATATTCATATGAGTTTTTCCAGTACATATGAACTTGATCAACTGCCTATTTCAGTGTCTCATGCTTAAATCAAGTTTCATTTTTTTAATAATAAGCAGTGAAAATGAGCACCTTAATTGCCTACTCATGATCAGTTACACAACCTCATATTTTAGATGTAGAAAACACTCCACCCTGGAAGATCTAGCAATCTCAGTGCTGAAAGATTACATCACAAAGAATACATTCAAGACAGCTAGCACTTCTAGTCATCAGTAAATTAGCTAGTGACCCCCTACCCCCAAATAAATTGTATTTAAATTAGAAGGCTAGACTATATTATTTAGGCACAGTCTTAAATACAGTAGGAAGATTTATGGTTTTGCTCTGGGTTTATCATAGGTCTCCAAAGACACAACAAATGTTTAACGTCATATTTATACTGCCTCATGCTGTGATTTTCCCTGCCTAAGAGACTTCAGGGAATATGCCCTCTGCTCACCTGCAGTTGTGAAAGAATTTAAGCTGCAATTTGTACAGCAAACCAGTAGAAGGGAATGAAAGCACTAAACTGTCTTTCTAACACCACATGAAATACTCTGGCTGAATTAACACTGCAATTCCAGTGCTCACAAAAAAAAGAAACACAGTGTTATTTTTCTCCAATGTTACTTTTTCTTTCAAAGGATATATCCGTGCTGGATATTGCTTTGATGAAGAAGCTGACAAATTATTTCTATTCATTATGAAGCATTCCCAAACATTTGCCAGCATTTGCTTATCACTACATCTAAGTAATTATTTTCTAACAGCATTATGTCTAGACCTATTAACAGCAATCTTATCCAGGCCTTTTAAAAAATGTGATGGTGAGCTTTCCAGACATATTTATGAGTGTCTATTGGGAAACTTCTGGCTCTAAACAGGCCTACATGGATATTTCATACAAAATATTGTTGTATAATACAAAGCATTTTTAATTGGATTCCCCCTCAAGAAGTCCATGTGGGTTTCTGTTGATTCTGAGCTGCCTGACTGCTCCTTGACTCCCCTGCCTCAGGCACACAACCACCAAGCTGCTTAACCACCTGGGCCACCACCCAGGGATCAACAACTCAAAACTACCATCCTACTCATCTCTTATCCTGCACACACCCAAGTAATAGCAGTGGGGAAAAAAAGGGCATATAGACAAACATATATATCACTCTTACAACCCAACAACTAAAATGCTGCTTGTGGCTTTGGCTTGAGCTGAAGACTATCTTGACTGTTACCGAGAAAAACTATCTGGAAAGCAAGCACAGTCTGGTCACCACTAATAACTGGTGTGTGCTCACATGCTGCTCAAGGTAGCTCAAAGGAAAACCACAAAACAGCAGCACAACACCAATGTGAATGCCAGCAAGTTTATAGAGAGAGTGCACACACTTGGCATCATAGGGACACAGGTTCAAGTGCTCACTTCACCTGATATGGGTCAGAGGCTTGCAGTAGGCTGCATGCATCTGGAGAGGGTACCTCTGCTACCCAGCTGCTGGTGTTTGGAAGAGGAATGTCTGTTCTTTATGAAGAACATTGGCATAACTGCATGACTGAGATAAACCTCCAAGAGAAAGGAGGAGGAGACCCATTCTCAGGATCTTATCCCTTAGCAGCACAAGCAGACAATGACTGAGCTTGCAAAGTTCTGAGAGACCACAGAGCTACCACATTGACCAGCATGAGGGAAGCAGCAGTACTGAGGTGTCACACCTAAGTAAATGCTCCTGTGGATGTCGTCACCTTTTTGTGACTTAAATCAGTATAAAAGCCCCTAGCTCCCAAGATCTATGATCCTTTCTCACTACTCACCTCAGTGAGACTACTTACACAATTGCATGAGAGGGGATTGCTTGATGAAGTTCTTAGACTTGCATGTTTCCAGTCAAGTCATCAACTGATGTAAATTAGCACAGCTTCAAAGAAATTAGTTAAGTGATGCTGAAGGTCTGGCTCCTACTATTTGTGTGTTTTAGAGAGAAGGTAAAAGAGACAAAGAGGTTTTGTATGAGAAAACAGTGTCTCTACTAACAGAATTCTTGTCAGCAGACTAATAGGAAAAGTAGGCTGGTAAAGCAGAATTTATTTGGGCTTTCATTAAGTTCTTTTTAAGGCTATGAAGGAAATTAATTAGTAATGGGTTAAATGTCAAACCTCTGTCCTGGGATCTGAAACTGATTAAAAGGTACAAAGGTAGAGATGACACAAAAATGTCAAGGTGCATCAAGTCTGAAGGAGGTTTGAGGATTTAAAAAAGATGTAAGTAGATAAGCAGATAGTTAAAACTTCTAAGACAAAGGGACACTGGAACACCCTGCTCTTAGTAAAAGCAAGCACTGTCACCAGCTGTCCTGTCTTTAATATACCTGAAGAGCAGCTTAAGCAATTTAAAATGAGCCTCGGCTGAAAACTGGGAGAAGCCCATCTCCTTTCACAGAAAACATCAGTTTGTGTGGGCACTGCTAAAGCACTAGTCAATGATGGAACACCTCCACTATGAGGATAGGCTGGAAGAGTTGGGGTTGTTCAGCCTCGGGAAGAGAGGGCTCTGGGGAGACATTATTGTGGCCTTTCAGTACCTAAAGGGAGCTTATAAAAAAAAATGCAGAATGACTTCTTACCAGGGCCTGTAGTGACAGGACAAGGGGTAATGATTTTAAACTCAAAGAGGGTAGATTTCATTTGGAGATAAGGAATTCTTTACAATGAGGGTGGTGAGGCACTGCAACAGGTTGCCCAGAGAAGCTGTGGATGTCCCTTTCCTGGAAGTGTTCAAGGCCAGGTTGGATGATGTTTTGAGTAACCTGATCTAATGAAAAATGTCACTGCCTATGGCAGAGGTATTTGAACTAGATGATCTTGAAGATCCTTTCCAAGCTGAAGTGTTCTGTGACATTATGAACATTGCAATCATGACTTGGTTTACTTTTCAATACACAACTGCTACCCAGATATGTATTCTAACAGGCTATGCCTCTGCCGTTGTGCCCTGCCAGCAAGCAGCAAAGGGACGAGTTCTTGGAGAAGCATCTGATCTGTAAAATCAGGAATGGGTCCAGTGAAACACTCATTTCAGTGCATGGTGATGCCTCCTCACAAGCTGATTTCCACACAAGGGAAACTCAGGTGCATGGGTCAGAAGGAAGTCATGGTAACCTCTAGCCAGGTCCTCAGTCTGAAGATACAGGATGCCCAAAAGCATGTCCAAAAAGTAACAGTGCAAAGGGCAGTACTGAACATTTCATGGATGAGCAATTGTGGAAAAAGCTACAGAACTCAAGTGATATGTGAGTTATAAGTACGAAAACTCAAATTTCTCCTTTATTATAACTGTGCTGTAGGTATGCCTGCATGCCCATCCAGTTATGCCCACCAGTGTGCATTTAGTCATTAATTCCCTCCATGGTCCAAGAACTTCCCAGCTATGCCATCCACATAGATGAGATATTGCGGTTAAAGGACTGACTTGAATCTGGGTGACTGACTGAACTCCCAGTGTCCTCACAGCTAAATGTTCAACTGACTGCTGCAGGAGCCCTCCAGATGGGGCTTTTGGACACTTCTAGAAGCATAACTGCAAGTCCCAGGTAGTTCCTGCTCTGCCTAATCCAATTTGTGTACTTGAAAGTGATGCTTAATGTCCTGGATGGGGTGAGCCCATGATTGCCAGGCAGTTCCTGCTGCAGAGGGCATTGTACAACCCACATGGTAAAGAATTAATAAAAATTGCTCCTGCAGATGCAGAAATGGTCACATAGGACAGTCTCCTATACATTGTTAAGATAATAGTGATGGACTATGCATGTACTGGAGCAGTCACGTAGGACCATGGACCATCTGGGTTAGAAGAACTGAGCAGAACTGCAGTCCAGAGAGTCTCACCCCATCCAGCAGAAGGCACTGCTGCAAAGACCTTTGCAGTGGAGACTCCTGTCACCAATTCCTGTTTGAGAGACATAATTCTCCATGATAGCATTATCCTAATGCAAGACCCAATAAATTATGGGGTTTTTTAACAAACTCTGAAAATGTCTGTGCAACATAATACTGTTTGTCACGATGACATCTGTTTTGCAGCTATTTATGTACCAAATATAACCTTGCTGATTAATTCAGAGGTGACAACTCAACCAATTGGATTGGCCACTGAAAGTTTCAGTTTATTGTACTTGGGTTGGGCTGCATTGTAACAGTATTTTCAACTCCCCTCATTTTGCTTTGTCTTTTCCCTTCTTCTGGAAACTGGCATCCCCCTCTTTTGTGAGAGATAGAATACTCCAGAAAAAGTTAATTTAGTTTGGCTCCAAAACCATAAATATAATGAAACTGACTGCCACACCAAAATACATCATTAGATCTAATTCAAGCGCACCACCAGGACACTCACAACTCTCATCTGAGAATACTGTTAAGTCTTGCCAGTACCCTCAGCAAAGAACTGTCATCGTTGCCACTAAGTTTTTCATGTGGCCTAAGCTAAAAAAGAGAGCCAAAGCTATAAACCAACTGCTTGTTTCAAATCAGCCCTTGTGTAGGAACTGCCAGAAGAAATCGGTCATGACAGTCCTGAAGCAAGCTGAGAGAACATTTCTTCTTGAGCCCTTCTCAGTACACAAGGATATTTGAGCCCTTCCCTCTCTACCTCCCTCTGCTATAAAATCTCTGTGGTCTGCACCACAAGCACTGTGTATCTGTTCAGAGAAATCATTTGCAGCTGCAAGTGTTGATCAAGGAGAAGCATCTAGGTGTAAAGGCAAACAACAGTTCTTTTAGCAATTTTTCTCATTGCTATTTCACACCTCTTCAAGCACAATGGCTTCAGAAGATGAAGGAGTCTTGCATACCAACATTTATACAATATACAATTTTGTTCCCCACTGACCGTGAGTCTTATACATCTGTGGGAGACATATGGTATATAACAGCAGCGGTGCTGGGGGAAGTTCAATTCAGTCAGTCACAGCTTACACACAGGTAAATGCATTTTATTAACTGTAAGCTTTTATTTTCTCTCATGGGTTCAGAGGAGCCTCATGTGACATTTTTCTAAGGAGAAAGCGGAACTGAATGATCTTTCAAGAAAAAAAAAAACAACATAAAGATCAGGATTAATTCAACTCTATAATATAAAGAACACAGGCCTGAAAGACAATTTAAAAATCTTCAACATAAGATAAAAAGCTACTATGAAAGGATGTTAAGTATTTTTAAACAGGCACATTCTCTTCAGCAGTCAAATTACTACGCAAGTTGACAATTTTTGGTGCTCATACGCAGTAGCTTCGCTTTGAAGCAACATTTCACATTGAGATCTGATGGATTAAGTCAACATTACAAAACAGGAAAGGACTATTAATTATGTTTATTATTTTAAGGGTTACAAAAATACAGTCATAGATAAAGATCTGAAGATCTGCACAGGCTAAAAAATGCGACTAGTCCCTGCCTTATAGATATTATAGCTGATACATAAGAGAGCAAGTGGGCAAAAACACACAGAAAAGCAATAATAATAAGGGGAAAAAAAAAATCTACTAATTAGTGTCCTGTTTCATGGAGTCTTATACAATGAAATAGCAAGCCAGCCAACATCTGTAGAAGTTCCCTCATTAAACCAAAATTTGGTCACATTTCATCAGGGACGTTTGAAATAGAATGCATGAGCTGTCAGCACCTGCCAAATGCAGCCTCATCACCTAAGACTAGCACGAGATGGAGAAGGAAGGAATTCCAAATTTAATCAATGTTGTCTATGAAACAAAAAGCACTGGTAAGTAAATCAGTCAGATGACTGAACATACAGTCCGACAGCTAGAGGAGTATCAGCAGCAGAAAATTTCTGGCATTTTAACATTACTGTGATATTGCACACTGTAGGTGTATTAACTTAGCTAAACTTAAAATTGCAAACACATAGCAAACCTAGAGCTCAAGTTCACCTTAAAGTCAGGCAAGAAGTGGGGTTCAGAGTTTTCATTAAGCTGCTACACAGAAGTGAATTCCATACAAAATTCATATCACATCCATATATCCATTTCTCTTGCATGTTTATACCCACTGCAGAGCACTTTGTGAATAATGGACCTTCCCAAGCACAAATGTGCTTTACAGGTAATGCACAAAGTACATTCCTAAATTTGTTTAGAATCTGTGGTGAAATTGTGGTGTTATTTCTTCAACATTGGTTAACAGCTCTCTGGAGCAAATCACACACTTGCTGTTACTCCTGACATCTACAATTCCACTAAGTCCTAGTCTGTGGATAAGTCATAGGCATGAAGTCATCAAGAGATCCCTAGCAGATATTTAAATGTTAAATAAGATTTTCATACTCAACAGTTAAAAATATAAAAATACAAGTATAAAGGAAGAGTCACTTTTTTTGACAGATAAAAAACATTTGAAAACAGTTGTTATGAACTTCACTTTTGTCTCTAGCACCTCTTCCCTTAGTTCAGCAATAGACTTGCAAAATTCTTCTTTCAAAGGGTGCTCGTGCTTCATTAAAAATAAATGATCTGGGGCTATTTCCATGACTCCTGTGGTGGTTGGAACTTACCTTATGGGATTAACTGCCCAGACATGACATCAGAAATACGGGTTCTGCAAAAGATAGTATACTTTTATTCAGGTCCAATGGCATGATATATTTACTGCTTGAAGGAAGGATTTGTTCAGTGACACTTGCATTCTGATTATGTGACACCGCATGGTACCAGGAATAAATAGAAATCAAAGACAGCACCATGAGTGGAGGAACAGCTAAAAGCTTTAGCAGAGACACTCTGAAAAATAGGGAGAAAGGATATGGAAGAGACCTAAACAGCATGCATCTCCAAGTAATGCGTGCCAGAAAAAAATGGAAGGATTGTTGAAGTAGAGCTTTAATTCTGGCAATCTCTAGCTGTGAAGTAGTGGATGTGTTTCACAAGTTTTCAGTTAACTTGGGCACAAGAAACTACAGTGTGAAGGAACTCCACCTTCCATGAAAATTGACACTCCTGGCTGGCTAGCCCCAGGCTGGACACCCCAAGAGTGGCTCTCCTGCTTTGCTCTTTCTCAGGACCCCTGTCCTACAGAAATATCTTAAATGTTTAAATCAGTCCCACCCAAGTCAATCAAGAGATGCAAGTAGCAGCATTTTTCCTTGTGCCCCTCTACCTTCTCTTTACTTTCATGTGTGCCAGAGCATCTATGCCTTGCTGGCTGGCTTACTTACCTAGATGGTGGGAAGGGGATGGAATTGCATCCCATGTGGAGTACTCTGCCCCAGAAATTGTTTGCCCCAGAAATTTTCTTCAGAGTACTGGGGCAAACAATTTAGTCAGCCTGTCTGATGGCACACAGCTTCCTGGAGGCACAGGCTGGATGGCTATGAGTCTGGGCAAGGATGAATATGTGAGATGGAAGCTCCTTATAGTGATTTGAGACAACTTTCCCCTCCAAGTGCTGACTGTGACTCCCTTGTGAGGCATCCACCCCTTGGGGGGCAAGAGGACAGGCACTGTAAAGCCCTGCATGTGTTCCCGTATTGCAGTAGGGACCTTAAAGCTAGACTCAGCTCTCCAGCACCCAAATCTGTTGGTGGACCTAAGCTCATGTCACTGTGTTGTGTCTCCTGGAGTACCTCTCAGGTTGGTACTGACACAGGATGAGTAAAACATACAGAAACCTACATTATCACTGCTGGTGCCACATGGGAACTCTATCACCACCGGGGCCAGGCAGATTAACATACTTTGTGAACACTATGGTTTTTTTCTTAAAAAATATTAGGATATTGACATTTAATGGTCCATGATTTACATTTAAATAAACTATATCGTGTGGTAATTTTTGCTTTGTTTTCTTACATATTATTACTATTGTTGCCATAGTCTTTTGAGATTTGCCATCTGTGCCCTGAGCACTAAAGAAGTCATTGGGTTGCCACTTATCTTAATCTCTTTTTGACATTTTTCATATACAAAATTCTCTGCACAGTGACAGGTTCCGTATTGTTAAAGAACAGCAGGAGAAAAGTCCAATTAAACTTGCATTTTTCGACAGAGCAAGGCACATATGCAATATGCCTGCCAGATGACTTGCTCTATCCTTGCCTATACAGGACATATCTACAAGAAGATTTTCCCCCACGGGCACAGCATATCCCATTTCCTAAAATTCTGCTACCTTTCTGCAGAAGAAAAATATAAATAAAACATATCTGTAATGGCTTTCCTCACCTCAAATATACATACTGAATTTACATGAATGGCTAGCATTTCAGAAGCCTCTCCAGATCTCTGAAACCCACCTGTGCTTTCGGTTGCAGCTTCCTTGTACACAGAAAAAGAGTTTCTGCTTATCACGTTGTTCAGGTTATTCTGGTGTGTAACTCCTCCATACATATGTAATCATTTAATTTTTACACATGCAGGAGGAAGACTGGTCAGACATTTATGTTCACAGAATTGGACTCCTCCTTTGAGGTCCCATCTGCACTTCATATTAAGGAACTCCTGGTGTGACTGACAGTGAACCCAAACTCTGATTTACAGCAGAACTAGACTGCAATTTGTCTCCCACCATTTCAACTGTCAACAAGCTCCACACTTAGGGTAAGCAAGTCTTCTCCATTCCCCCTATACTCAAAGGAGTGGTTTTTTGATATAGATATCTTTCTGCTCAGTGATTCATAAGCATCTCCTGTTCCAGGATGGACAGAGTCATTTTCTGTCAGTGTTTCTGTCCACTGATGAAGACCCTAGATCACTTTCTTACTAAACAACTCCAAAGCAATTGACATTAGGATAGATTCATTTTACCCTCAATTAAATCATTGTTCTTCAATTCAGGTACTGGTTTGTATGTCAGGAATGACACTGACATAAATCCCAGGCAACTTGAGTAGAGTAACACTCCTCTGAGAGAAGAGTTCAAGAGTCCTAGGTGTTCTATTCCAACAATACTTAGGCACTTTTAATTAGAAATCAATTATATAAAATGGATGAATAGGAGTGACACCTTTCTCCCAAACTGTGGCTCTTACCACTACCCAACAGTGTCAGGTCCTTTTTACCTTGTGTCCCTGGAAGCTTTCACTCCTAGCTACCCAGTGGTCCAGCTGCAATGGGACAACTGCAGACAGCATTTGCTTAGAGTGGTTACTGACCCAGCAGAAAGTCACTTTCCATTTTGCCTGGCTGAGAACTGAATTACTATAAAAAGGAAAACCATCTCTGTTACTTCCCAATAAAAACTTTGGTATCCTATCCAAAGGCTCATCACCTGAGTCCATGAAATAGTTTAAAGCTGCAAATCACCCTCTTACCTAAGCATCAAGAGGATGAGAACAGTGAGACTGTTCTGTTTCCACAGGCTGTTTCAATGTATCCCTATGGGCTGTCTATTGCTTACATCAATCCCAGATGCCTAAAGGTCCCTATTAAATTCAGAAAGAAATTAAGTACTTAGTATGAGTTTACAAATTATATTTCCAGGACAGGTGCTTAACATGGGTCCAGTATAAAACATGCTACAGAATTTGGGTGCCTGAATTGCTGAATATCACATCCCTAGGAGTCTGGAGACACCTTGTGTGGAAAGCACAGATAGGTCCTGAAGATCCCTTTTACAGACAGTAAGCATAAATTCTATGAAGGAAACCATAGCAACCATATTTTCAATGCATTGGCTTTTGTAGTTAGATAGAAAATTTCCTTTTACATTATCATGTATGCAACCTACTGATCTTTGGATTTTTAAATAGGTATTTCCTTCAGCCATGATAAAGAAAAAGCATAAGCACCCAAACTGAGATGGATTTGCTCACTGCCCTGCAATAGGTTGATATCATGTAAGTGAATTTCTTTGCTTTTTAATTTAGCATCACTATTAGGAAAGAAATTCAGAGGGTCTGTTGTCTGGTGGTCTACTGGCAGAGGGAGGGAAATATTTTGTATCACTCTTCCAGACAGCCTATAGACAAAGACTGATGAGAGAGACCTACAAACCAGTGGTAATAAACCCTCCCAACAACCAGGTGTTAGACAGCTCATTGCAGTACAATCTAAGGGAGATTAAGGCATAAAGTAACCTTTAACATGGGTGACACTTTTGAGGATTCTTCTTCACCAGACACAAGCTGTTCCTCTGTCCTGCCTGGTGGGAATGTCTACAGCACAATTCAGCACAGTGGTACCCATATTAACAACCCAGCCTGTTTGCTGGAAACAGCAAGATCATATTATAATTACCATAACCTAGCTAGTCTGCTCTTCAGCAAGAAGAGCTCCTTTATCACCCCAGCTATCCTGCAGCCCTTCACCCTGGGCATCTGGCACAACATTGCTTTGTGCCCTGCACACAGAGCCTGAGCATTGAGGGAAGCACGGACAATGATAAGGGAAGGGGAAACAACATCATTCCATCAGCCCACCATGAAAGCTAACCCAATAGCAGAGAATGAGAGGTCCTAAAAAAGGGGAAGATCTTCCCGGAGGTATCTCCTGGATGGGCAAGGGCAGAAGTGGCCAGAATCACGTGCCTTAAGTGACACTGTCCCTTACCAAGGTCTCTCTACTTGAACTTTCTGTTGCTCTTGGAAACTTGAAATAACATCAGTTTTAATAACCCAGGGCACAGCTCAAAAGTAATCAATAAAATATACCAAACACATAAATCTTTTTTCAAACATCTGGATTTGACAGTCTACAAATGAATAGCACAAAGTAGTTGAAATCGGGCACCCGCATTGCCATTGAGAAACCCCCACAGAGCAGCACTCTTCAGCGTACTGCCTATCAAAGGTAAAATATACATCACCAAAGAAAAAGGGATACTTTTTGTATTATGCATTCAAAAGATGAGAATGGCATTTCAAAGGCCTGAATGTGCTCCTAGCACAAGGGAACACAGCTTGTCTCACCTTCAGGAAGCGAAGCATTCATTTATGCTGAAACTTTTCATCTGCAAAGCCACTGCTGAAGTGATATCAAGCATTTGACTGAACCCCCACTCAATATTTGGGTGACTATGCTTGCTCATGCAAATCATACCCAGCAAATTCACTCCCAGCTTTTGTAAACATTAAGAAAAAAAGGTGTGCTTTGGGGGAGTTTATAACTTTAATATTCAGATACCTTGTTTTGCAACTTTTACTCACAGTTATTAATCCTTATGAATGAGGGTTGTTTGTATCAGTTCAAGATCCAAAACTCAGCCAGCAGTCAGTCTTATATTCACCTGACCTGAACATTGCACCTGCAATAAAATAATGGGTCAGCATACAAGAGGGTCTAAACTTCTGAGTGGATCAAAATTATATATGGATAATAGAACTTTTTTACTTACCTATTGATGTTTAATAACTTACTTCATCTACTGAGACTAAGGAACAGCACACTTGATAACATGTTTACTGAGTTATTGACGTTTACAAAACCATCTGAGATCAGTTCAGCTTTGTGTATTCACGTTATTAATAACTCAACTGCATTTTCCTCTGTGCAGGGAATGTGTCAGTTGTATGTTTCTATTTGTGGCCCAAATCCATGAAGACATGGACACAAAGACAAGCAACCACACTGACTCTCCTGCAAACTTTAAATCCTTTCATTGGGTATGACATGAACTACAGGCTGTAGCTATACCAGAGATAAAGGGTAGGAAAGCAACCTGGGAATGGATATCATTATTTTACTTAAAAGTATTTCTAAATTCCTGTTTAAGCCTAAGTTTGCATGCAATTTGAAGAGTTAAATTTCTGAAATACGTGCTTCTTTCCTCTGTATTTCTCAGTCAGATTAGGGGGCAGAGCCTGCTCACCAAGGAGAATCATTAGCACTTTCTCAAGCCCTAGGCTCAAAAATTACTTAAGGGAGAAAGGAAAAGATTAGTCCAACTTGAAAAACATGAAACAGGATTTTAATTTTTCTCTGCCATTCTTGATTTTGGTTGATTCATTGTTGTACACAGATAGACTCACTGGAAAGCAGCTCCATGAAGAATCATAGAATCATAGAATGGTAGGGGTTGGAAGGGACTTAGACAGATCATCTAGTCAAACCCCTCTGACAGAGCAGGATCACCTAGATCAAGTCACACAGGAACGTGTCCAGGCAGGTTTTGAACATCTCCAGAGAAGGAGACTC
>JAAGNO010008674.1:28505-52513 GCA_033439905.1 Ceryle rudis
ACAAAAAAAAAAAAAAAAAAAAAAAAAAAAAAAAAAATCTAAATAATAATAAATTTTGTGCAGAAAACCCATCAACAGTTTAAAATAATTTCTAAGCAAACTGAAGGAAAACAATTCACACTCTTAGTTCAGGTATATCTACCAATGGATATGCTCCAACTACCTGTATCAGTCTATGTGCGTCAAACACACCAAGGTGAACTTCATTAAATCAAACTTTGATGTTCTTTATATAATTGAATGAAAAAAACAGGGATCTTTATCACTTTCTCATCAGAATTAATAGGATACAGCCACTGTAAGATGTACCACTATTGTAATTTCATTATTATGCAGTGCCATGTGTTCACTATTATAATGTTAAATACCATAAATATTCAAAACTCTCAGTTCAACATGTAATTTAACACCCAACAAATAATATTAGCAAAAGGAACAGAAAGCAGGAGGTTACTTGAAAAGCTACTCTGTCTTTCTTACAAATGCAGAGTAAAAGGATGATTCAAATCACAGAATCACAGAATGGTAGGGGTTAGAAGGGACTGCTGGAGGTCATCTAGTCCAACACCCATGCCAAAGCAGGTTCATCTAGAGCAGGCTGTGCAGGATCATGTCCCCACCTGTATTTGACAAGTAACCCATATATTCTCTTTCTTAGCAATGCTTAAATTGGAGAAATCCTATGGGAATTAAGTCTCCAGAAATACAGCCTTCTCTTTTGCTCCAGCTTCCTGTCATGCAGTTATCACAAACAGTAGTTATATTCATGTTCAAAACTCATTTCTCTTGTCCAGAACAGGCAGTCATGTGTCACCAGGTCATAATGCTGGACTGAAAGGTTACAAGAAGACCTTAAAGCTTTGGTGCCGGTAAAGCTTGTAACAAAACGTTCCCCAGGGCTCACCAGCACTACCCTCCTTGGGCCAAGCACTACCCTCCTTGGGCCAAGCACAGCCCCTGGGCTTTGTCGAGATCTGCCATTATGGGTCTAGGCCCACAATAATGTGTCCTCCACATTGGAGTTTAGTAGTGAATGATCTTAATAGCCTCTTATTCACGTGGCCTATGCTTCACTAGGAAAGCTGTAAAGTTGTGCGCGCATTACTGACGTGGTTGTTTCAACCTGCTTCATTCCTATCAGTACATGATGCCATATTTAATATGCCTCTAAATCTGGAGTAATTTTCATAAGGCACAGATAGAAAAGTAAAAAGTATGAGCAGTGAATTTCAAGTGCTTTCACACAGATGGCAATGCAGTGTGAAATACCATTCCATTTTCCCACACTCAGATAAGAAAGTATAATTGTCAGATAAACTGCAGATTTTCCTCTGAGGGTAAATGAAAAATGCAAAAAAATTTAGAAACCAGTGCCAAATGGAGCTCTGCAGCCTCCATTTTGTCACTTGTTATACAGACATGTTTACTGCGAGCCAGTGGGTTGATTCACAGGAATGTGTTGCTCCAAACCACTGTATTTTGCAATCTCCTACTGCCATCTTATGCCATTTCTTGTCACTGCACAACCCATGACATAATAAAAATTGCCAAAGAAATGCTTACTCACATATAGCGTTTCCTTTCATAAGTGTTTGTCATTCTATCAGTTCATTATCATCTGGACCTCTTTTCTGCACCCCCAATTCCACAAGAAAATATTGAACACTGAATTCTCTTTGAAGTTGATGAGAATCAAGAGCCCCCAGCACCTCTGAGGATAATGTTAGAAAGGCTAATATCAAGCTCTCCCCTTCAAAACTATTTCTTCAGTTGCTCATTCCTTTTCAGACATGTGGCTTGATTCTCATTTGCACTGATTGACTCCACATTTCTCACTCCACTGCTGTGCAAGGACTACAAAGTACGTGAAGATAGGCCTGTAGTTTTCCTTCTGTAAAACAGATACCTCTAAATGGGAAAAACAGATTCACAGTATACATTATCCACACAAAAATAATTTGAAAAAAATGCTGATTTAAACTGCATTAAATGACAGAACACCAAAATGACTGAGGCACAAGAAAAAATATCGTGAACTATAGTGAGCTTTACTTTAAAAAAAAGGTTGGGGTTTTTTTTCTCAAAAAACTCCTGTAAATGAAATTTTGGACTTTTAGCTATGAGTGTCACCTTCCTTGAATTCCACATAAAATTTCAAGTTTATGGGTAAGGGAACACTGCTGGGTAACCTACCAGCAAAGCATGAAAATTCAACCTAAACTCTAAGAGTTAAAGTAGGTTTTCTCCTTTTCTGGTCACATCAACTCTAAAAAATTTTCCACTAGCCATGGTATTCCCCAGCACTAACTGCAAAAACCATCCCATTTTAGTTCTTCTCTACACATTGGTGATTAGAGTTTAGTAAAGAAAGTATCTTGTGGTTGATCTATTAGAGCAAATAGATTCATTTCTCTCCCGTTCTCTTCTCCCACTCAGTTTTGGTTTTGTTCTTGTTGTTGTGCTGATGACAATTAAAATAGAGCTCAGCTTTACAATACAGACAACATAAACAAACCTTCACAGCAAATTCTGCAATCACATTTTATGCCACATGAACTCTGTTTTCACAAAATGCATTGACTTCAAGCGTTCCCAGCTATTGTAATCCCAAAGCACAATGCTGCAAGACAACTAACATTTGTATTGATTTTTCAATATGTGCTACAATAACTCCTTTTAAACACACTTTAGTGATCACTCTCAATGACAATGCAATCAAATAAGAGCTGCAATGTATTTCCTGGTTTGGCTTTTCCTAACACTGGAGCAATTCTTCCTGGTCTGGCTTTTCCTAACACTGGAGCAATTCCTACATCTCAATAACACATTCACAGGACAACTAATGCAGTAGGACACTACAATCTGAAAGCAAAATTATCTTCTTCTGTGCTCAGTTTCCTGAGAGACTAGTATTACTCAAAAAAAAAAAAAAAAAAAAGATGAATTGATGTGATGTTCTTCACTCTTAGACATCATTTGGCCTTTGTCACACACAACCTTCTGCTCTGTGGCATACTCCAGCATGGGGGAATCTGAACAGTTACAAGTCGACACTTTCTGCTTCCTTGCAAGGAGAAAGAGTGCAGAGTCTAACCTTGAAAACTTCCAGAACATGCCAGATTGCTATAAACAGAACCATATGGTTAATCTTGCAATTATCTATTTCCTTAATATGTGTATAACTCCCTGTGGTCTGTATTTTTAAACATAAGAGACCTGATTCACCAGTTCAGGTGCGAAATGGGGCCCCTACTGAAAAAAGGGATATTAGAGTCATAGTCAAGGTCATTAAAAATATTGGTGTCTTCCCCCTCCAAATCTAAACCAAATTAATTAAAGGTCTTATTACTACAAAAAGAGGAAGGGTAAATATAGAGAAAAGTAGCATGGATTAACAAGGCCAACCTATTTCTCACTGATAACACTGGACTCAAAACAGCAAAGAAATACAGCTAGCAGTTACGAAGTTCAGCTAATATTAAAAACATTACCAAAAAAAAGTAATTTTTTAAACAAAATGTAGTATCATAGAATGTTCTGCATTGGATGGGACCTTTAAGGTCATCTACTCCACCCCCTCCCCTGAAGCGAGCAGGGACATCTTCAACTAGATCAGGTTGCTCAGAGCCCCATCCAACCTGACACTGAATGTTTCCAGGAATGGGGCACCTATCTCCTCTCTGGACAACCTGTGCTAGTGTTTCACCAGCCGCATTGTAAAAAATGTCTTTTTTATATCTAGTTTAAATCCATCCTCCTTTAGTTTAAAACCATTACCCCTTGCCCTGTTGCTACAAACCCTGCTAAAAAGTCTGTTCCCATCTTTCTTATAAGACCCCTTGAAGAACTGAAAGGCCACGACAAAGTCTTCCCCGCAGAGTCTTCTGTTCCCCAGGCTTAACAACCCCAGCTCTTTCAGCCTGATGTGCTATATATGGTATATTTTTATGTGCTGAGGGGACAGAGATTATTCAGAGAGGAATTCAACTTTGGCTTAGGTCCACAGACATTGTAGTATAGAGACCTACAATAAAACAACTTGCAAGCTTAACTTCAATAGCAAGCGAACACATACTCTAAACTAAAGATGATGCATTTGTAAAGCTGAAGTGTATTCTACACATCTCTAAGTATGCATAAAGTGTCCACGGAAATTTTAGGTAAAAAAAAAGTTCCAGAGTAAAGAAAGAAACAAAGAAGTCTCTCTATTGTACTTTACAAAATACAGCTCATTGTTTGGGGAAAAAAAAAAAAAAAAGAAGAAGAAGAAAAAAATACCAAACACCTAAGTCTTCTTCTATGTATCTTTCAAGGCTTTTGAATTGATCTTGATTTTTTGTTATTATATGTGTTTAGAAATGTTAGTCTCTCGGGGTTACTAACTACAATACTAGTCTACTCCACAGCTACTTCACAACTGTTTGGAAGTGCCTTTACATATCAGTCACCTCTACTTCTGAATTAATTTCACACTTAATAGCAATACTGCACATCTCCAGATTTATAGTCCAAGCATGTTCACAAACATTCTCTTGAGATTCAGCTTTCAGATAACAGACCTCTCTACCTTGCTAGAACTATCGCCCTGATACCATCTGCTCTCTCAGCTCTTCTTCTGTCATCCCTTTTTCTGGCAGTCGCTATGCATTGTCCTACTGTTTCTGCAAGTCTTATCTGTTCCATTTTCTCTTTCTGGAGCTTAGCCATATTCAATTAGGGAGCCTCCAGAGCTCTTCAACAACATTTTTATAGGCAATTTTTCCTGTGAACATTTTCTCTTGGCTGATCTTTGAACTATGATTTGGATTTTCTCCTGGTATATCACTTACATTTCCACTAACCCAGATGCTGTCACAATGGCTATTCTAAAACTATTTCAGACATTCCTGCAAAACTATTGAGGTTTCATTTCTTTAAATCTCATTTACTAAGTGATCTATTTTGAGTTTAGTTACTCATTCCTAAGTCACATTACACTACTTCTTTTATTTCAAACTCTAGAAAAATCTTCTCCACTAGCCAAAAAAAAGATCAGGAGACACAGTTCCCAACTCTTCCACCTGTTGGCAGTTGCACAGTTTGAGGACCAGTCAGTAGGCTGATTAAGCCTGATTAAAGTGCCCCAATGACAGGTAACTGCTGTAATAAAGCAATTGTACTTGGGAGCAACCACACTGCTGTGCCAAGACTCTGCTTTGAACTCAAGAACATAAAGATGCTTTAGACAGCCTTTCACAACAGGAACATCACCTCCTCATTTGTGTCATGTAGGGGGCGGTGCTCAGGACAGTGGCCATGGTCCCCTGCAGAAAGCCTATGGGTTCAGAGAGAAAAGCTTTTGATGGCAGGCACTTAACTTCCCCTTGCATGTAGAAACCATGCTGAACTGTCTTTTCTGCAAAATAAAAAGCCTCTAAAAATAGATTTTAAAAAAGCACACAGAAAAAAAAATATATAAACAAAATGAACAAACCAAACAAAATAAACAAAACTAAAAAGAAAATAAAATAAAACAAACAAAAACACTGGTATTCTTGCTCTACAGGGTTTCACTCCAAACTACACCATTGGGTATAGTCTGGGTGCTATTCTAAGTCTTTAATGCTAGGCTTATCTCTTCATAGGGAACAGGGTTACATTTTCTAGGGAAACCTTTTCTGAGGAAGGACATGAAGAAGAGAGTGGCAACACAATAAATTTAGTCCTCCAAGGAATTCCAGAAATGTGTAGGAAATCTCTAACAGGTAGAGAAGAAGGTGAAAAACACATCAGTTGGACTGAGCATAGTGACCTGGGAAAAGGAGGCAACCAAAGCCCACAGGATACAGCCAAAACCCAGGGTCTCCAAAGGCGAGAATACGAATTGTCATCGTGGCAAATATGAGGGGTAACAAACCAGACCAATCCCATGAGCAAAGAATAAGGCCTAAGAGCTGAGCCCCAAAAAGAAATCCTCTTGGAATAAAAACTCTTTTCCTTTGCATTTTGAAGCTGGGACAAAAGTTTCTGTAATCAGTTGTGAGAGAGGGAAGTCAAGGACACAGTACAGATGACAGGAACCTTGCCTGAAATTAAGGAACCGTGCTTGTGGAAAGAAGGTGACTACAGTCTCTTAAAGCAGTGTTTCTTCATTGTTGATCATTACCAATAAGTGCTGAGTCAGTGCATTCCTTGAATCTCCTAACAAAAAAGGAGGATATAAGCAGACAAGAGACAGTGAGGGCAGCTAAGGCACCGGGAAGTGAAAAAAAACTCTAGCATCAGAGGGGTTTTTTTAAAAGTGGGTAGCCTAAAATCTGCCAAGGATTGCTTGGAAAAGAATAGCCTTGTTCATTTCTAGCCTCTTCTACTATGCATTTTATGTTTATCTAGGTGGCATATAATTTCATGTATTTTTTTAGCAATCAGAATATTTAATCAATAAATAACCTGCCCAAGAACAGCAAGAGGTTCTCTCTAACGTGAAATCTTTTCATCAAGACAACAGAGTCTTCTAAAAGTTCAGTCAGCTCATTTCTAAACTTCTGAAAGTTGTGTGGCCTCTTGCAGAGGTCACAACACAGAGATCTCTTTTGGTCTTAAAATCCAGCATTCCGTAATTCTCCCCAGTTGTACAGTTGCCTTCACAAAGCTTCTTTATGGTGTTCCTGCTGAACATGTAATTGCTACAACTGCCAGATTCCCAGGTGAAATTACGGAAGTATATTGGCTTGCTTAAAAGTAGTATTTGTGGGCAGATAACATTAAGATGTGTAGCTTAGCGCTTATATATGAGAAGTACACATGTACATACACATTCACAGTTATTGTGAACTTCTAAGAAAATATAAAATTATAGACTGGATATTATATTATTTCCTTCATAACTCATGAAAGCTCAGATGACATTTTAAATAACAGCATACCAAGACTTAAAATGGTTAAGCACTTAAATTTTAACTAAGAGTTGCTTATAATATCTTAAATTATCTTGACTATCAGATTCTGCAGGGTTATGAATTTAAGTTATGAATTTATAAACTCTAATTTATTTTTAAAATATTTCTTCTTTTCACACATATTTTTTTTGTCAAAGATTTGTGGCTTACAGAGAATAATTCCAGGCCACTTCCTCACAAATGCAATACTGAAGACCACTTGAAGGAGTCATTTAGACTTTCTGTAATGCTCATACCCTTGAACAGAGACTGACTTCACTTCTAGGTGCTAAGCACAGAACATGAGATGCTTCAGTGACATCTATCACAGATTTCAATCTTATTTCTACTAGTTTTAACCTAACTTGCTCTCTGACATCATTACCAATATCAGTATGTTCCATGATTTAGGTCTTCACTCAGTTGTGACTGAAGACAACAGTAGTCTCTTAACTGACTTCAGTAGCAACCGTATTAAGTTCTTTAAGTTTTACAGAAATGTTCAATAATGACATTCTGATGAGGGGTTTTTTTTTTGTACAGTGGGCTTTCGACCAATAGACTAAGTCAACGTCAACAGCTAACTACAGCCAGAGAATAATTCAATTGCTCACATTATATGTTAAAGTAGACTTAGAAAAACAGAGTAAAGAAATCTCCACTTTTATTAACCAGACCAGTTTAAAGCTAGAAAAAGTCAGATCACATCCGAGCCCAGCCTGAGTCAGTCGTTTTGTATGCAGTTACCTTTAAAATAAATTTTTCTTGTCAAATCACTATTTAGGAGGAAGCCTGGGAGGAAAAGGAATGACAGATGTATTTTCTGAATCTGTGAGATGCTAAGCTGTTTAAAGGAAAGTAAAAATGTGACAAATCCATTCATATTTTCCAACAATACTGCCACTTCCCACACTTGAGCTACAAATTCTACTCATAGGAGTGTGTCTTGCAGCAAATGACATCTAGAGCAGAGACTCACTACAATGTCAGGGTGAGAAGAGTGGGGGGAGGCATTTCTCTTTCTCTGTAGACCTCTGTAGGTTATTAAAGGGAAAACTTTTATTTTGCTTTAAAATTTCCACCAGCTCACCAGGGTGAGTCTGTGAGCCCTAACTTGTTCCCCTCAAGCCTCAGCAAGTGTCAGTTATTCTAATTGGTCCATGGGGGGCAAAAAAAGCCTTCTGAGGACACACATTTCCTTAAAATGGGAGATTTCACAGAAATCATCTAAATTCTACATTGACTCCAGCTTATCCAGTAAATTCTGATCTTGGAAATAAACAGGGGCAATGCTACTAATTTTGTTCTTTCTTCCATGCATGTTTCTTCTTAAAAAGATAAAAAATGCTCAAGTAGAACTCTTTGGTGATCAAGTCTTTGGTGATCATTATTAAGAATTCAGTAATTTAGAACTCTGACAATTTAAATTTTGAAGAATTTTCTGTTTTCTCAGATCTAACCTGCTCAATTTCGAGTGTCATACAGTTTTGAAAAGGTAAGAAATCTGGCTTTACAGAGGATATTTATTTGCCTGACAGAGCGATGGTCAGTGCAGTGTAAGTAGCGGGTGACCAGCTGACTTTGCACAAAAACTGTGTAAGGAATAACCAAGCAATACATAGATAAGACATAGGACCTCTGTTTGTTAAGTGTCTTATAATACAGCAAATCAGCATAAGAGACACATGAAAGGAAGACATTGGTCTACACAGCTACTGCAAATTGTCCTTTCACAAAAAAAAGCATTTGGCAGCAGCTTTAGCCAAGATTTCCTTGTCACACACATTCCAAACCTCAAAAATCCTACCTCACTAAATAAAACCAGCTCCACTGCAAAAAATTAATAAGCAATGTAGCACTTCACTGCTACCATACAGAAATAGATCCAAACACAAAGCCATCTGTTTCCTAAGGAAAAAAAAAAGATCCCACACATAATTTAGCACCTTCCTCATCTCTTCATAGTCTGTAGTTTTCAGTTTTTTAATTCAACTAGAAGTTAGCAGAATGATATCCACAATTAGCCTTTCCAACGCTGAAACAACAGTTTAATCCATCATTTTCAAAAATGCCACCTACTCAAACTGTAAGTCAGAAAAAGCTTATTATCCATAGATTTGGCTTCACATTCAAATTCTGAGTGGCAGTCGCTCAATATACTTAAACTGGAGCTTTGCAAATTGCCCTTCAGGAGCATAAAGTAGAAATGTGGCTATAGTTTTTACATTATTCTTCGTGTATGATGTTATAGTGCACACTAACTGCTCAATAATGCTTGACCTTGTTTTATGGAAAAGTATTTTTCCACAGATTGGTTTGCATTTAAGCCAATTTTATAACCGGCCTTAGAAGAAGTCTTCTAGGATTTGCCCAATTAAACTCTTAATTACAATACCTTTTTGTAGTATTTTACAGGACACATTGTGTTCCCAGAAAGTTTAAGAACATACAGCACTGAATTATGTAATGTATAACACATATGAGATTATGTTGCACAGCTACATATATGCGTGTAAATACTCCAACAGATGCTGTCTGATACAGGCTGTCTTGCATAAAAAGGTAAATCACTTTTAATCAATGGTAAAATCAAAAATAGCCTTGAACACACAAAACCAACCTGGATAGTACACAATTTGGCTTCATTACCGTAGCCAACACTTCTTCAAAAGCTTTATTGATGATTTCTTGAGAAGCTGATACTGTTACATATTTAAGTAAATCCTCTACAAACATCTTGGCCAAACAAATATAAAGTACTGCTGTGTTAGACTACTTTCAAAAGCATTTTTAACTTACTGTTTAATGAAAGAATTTATTTCTGAGGAATATACATTTATAATTTCCTCTGTTCTCATTTTCCTTTTATATTTTATTTCTTAAAGTCATCACTGCCCAGAATTTATTCAGGTAAACTCTCAAACTGATTTATGTTAAATGACTGGGCACCAATATTTCTGGATTCTGTTACAAGCTTCTTCCCTGTCATACAACTTTGATCAAAGTCAGTTACACTCAAAATTATAGGTGTCTCTACTTTTGGTTATTCATGCTAAAAAACATGGAGTGCCATCTCCAGAGGTAAAAAAGAAGCTTTAAGCATTCAGCAAATCTGGAGAGAAAACCAGATTCATAGGCAGAGGATTCAAAAAGCCATGAGGCACGTGAAGGTCATTGGTAGCTCTTCAGGTAGATGTGATATTAATGACGGCAAAGGAAGTTTGTAGAGACATGATGCACACAACACACCAAGAAGATTACTAAGGGCTTCAATTCCCTCAGTATGTCTTTTTTCTGCCTCTTCCAAGGAATCTGCATCTGATTTGTAAAACAAGGTCTTGATGTCTGTATGTGTCACATATTTATCTAGGAGACTACAGCAATATTTATCTGTATCCTATCATGCAGGCTTTCCAACATTTGCAACATGAACTCTGAGGGCTGCGAGACTGTACAATCACACAGTACCATCAGCTTCCAGCCTCTGTGCCAGATTCCAGATTTTGGGTAATCAAAACACAATGTACCACAAATAGAAACAGTAATGACACATCCAGAACCCTTCCCCAAAATCCCCATACAAACAAGACAAGACCTGCAGAGCTAGTTACCGAGCTAGTCATTACATAGTCACTCAGGCTGGAGAGCTGAGAGGTGCATCTCATGAGGTTCAGCCAGGAGAAATGCCAAATCCTGTGTCTGGAGAGGAACAACCCCATAACACAAGTGGATGCTGGGGCTTGGCTGGATGGCAAGCAGAAAAGGATTTGGCAGTCCTGGTGGACATCAAGTGGATCATGCACCCACGTGGCAAAGCAGGTCAACAGCATCCTGGGCTGGATTAGAAGTGTTGCCATGAGGTCAAGGGAGGTGATCCTTCCCCTTTGCTCAGCAGTGGAGAGAGACACCTGGAGTGCTGTGTCCTGTTCTGGGCTCCCCAGTACAAGGGAGACATGGACAAACTGGAGAAAGTTCAACAAAAGGCCACAAAGATGATGAAGGGACTTGAGCATCTCTCCTGAGGAAGGGCTGAAAAAGCCGGGACAGTGTAGCCTGGATAAGAGAAGGCTCAGAGAGGTACACAGCAATGTATAAAAACACCTGGTGGGAGGGAAATAAGACAAGGGAGGCAGGCTCTTCTCAGTGGTGGCCAGTGACAGGACAGGACACAATGGACACATTAGAACACATGAAACTCCACACAAATGTAACAACACGCTTTATTTTGACTGTGAGGATGGTCAAATGCTGTCATGGGTTGACCAGAGAGGTTCTGGAGTCTCCATCCTTTGAAATACTCAAAAATGAACCAGACAAGGTCCTCTGCAACCTGCTCTGGACAACCATTCTCGGACCAAGGGCTGGACTGCCTCTCAAGACATCTCCTCCTATCTCAAGCATTCTGTGAATTTCAGAGAAGCCAAAGAGCACCCCTTTCCCGTTCCCAAGGAGAAAGCAGCACTAGCAAGACTCAGCCAGCAGGTACTGGCAAAGCCAAGGCATGTGCTGCAAGGCCCCCTCGCAGAGAACCAGCAGCATTCCTGCTGGAATGGACCCCTGCCTAGGCCTTGCCACCAGTGGGGGACGTCCCAGCAACTACGGCCCTTTCGCCGGCGCATCTCCTCGCACTCTCAGGTTGCTCCACACCTTCACACGCCAGAAAAAAACAAAACCAAAAAACAAACAAAACCAACCAACCAATCAACAAAAATGAAAACAGGTCTAAAACAGCAGAAACCGCGCAGCTTTTCCTGCGAGGCCGTTGCTGCCACAGGCCCGGCGGCGGCTGCCCCACCGGCCCAGCGCCAGCCCCTTCCGCCGCCCCCGGAAGCGCCCGGCCTTGGTCACTATCATGGCAGCCCCGGCGCGGCGGGCGGCAGAAGGACTTCCGCCTCGGTACCTGTCATGGCGGGACGGAGCCTCGATCTGACGTCCGCGTGGCAATTGCGCCGCGGCCGGATGACGGCGATAGGGTGTCACGTGGGCGCCTCCCAGGGTGCAGCGGGCGCGCGTTGGTTGCCATGGTGTTGCGAGGGGCTCGCCCCCGATGGCGCCGCCCCCCGCCCGCGTCTTCGCCGAGCTCGTCTCGGCCCGGGCCCCGACCCCGGTCCCGGCCCCAGCGGGACGCGGTGGCTCCCCAGAGCCGCCCGGGCGGGAGGTGCATGTGAGCGGCAGCGCAGAGCTGAGCGCCGGCCCGGACCGGGCGCGGGTATCGCTGCGGTTGGGCAGCCGGAAGGAGGCGGCCGGGGCGGCGCGGAGCAGCGTGGCCCGCCGGCTGGAGTACATCGCCCAGAGCGCCCGGCAGCGCGGCGTCCCGGTGAGAGCCGCCGGCGGCGGAGCGGGGCGGTCCTCTGGGGCGCCGGACTCCGAGGGGCGGGCGAGGCAGTCCCTCTCAGCGACGGGGTCCGGTCGGCACCTCCCGGCCTCCGGGGCCTCCCGGACCTCGCTCGGCAGTCTGCGGGCTGAGGTCCTTCCCGCCGTCGGCGGGAGCAGGGGCGACCCAGCTGGTGCCGCGCCAAGGGGAAAGGCGCCCGCTGAGGCGTGGGGCGCTGCGTGCGTCGGCCCGGCCGGCGGGAAGCGGCCGGAGAACGGGGTTTGGAGCTCTCGGCCTTCTGCCTTGGGAATGCCCTGGCCGCCGAGGCACTGCTGTGAGCGCCTGCCTGTCTTTGGGAGGTGTCAGCTTTGCCATCCTCAGCAGAAAAGGTGGAATGTTGCCACTCGGGCTCTCCCAACAGGTTGCTTGTTTTGCACGTGAAAGCCATCCTGCTTCGACGGTTTCATTTGCTCCCGTACTACAGCAGCCTTATGTGTGTATGGGTGAAACTGGTAAAGGATTACACAGCAACATAACCTGTATAGGTGTTTAATTGTCAGTGTAACTACGTGATTACCATAGCTTAGGAACAAATGCCTACAGATGCTTTTTTGTCTCTTTTCTGTTGTTCCACTTAAGTAGAGAGGTATGGAAAAAAACGTGAGATGTGGCCAAGATAGCTGAAGCCACAGAAGCCCCTAGTGCACTCAAAAAGTTCTTTTACCACAGTAAGTTTTTTGGCTTCAGAAAGTCATTTTATGACAATGAGGAAAGTATAGTCTTGCATTTAAAGCTTTGTCCACACTGTAAATGCTTCATGAGAGTGGTATTTTTCCTAGTAATTGTGCTGATTGATGTTTTTGGATTTTATAAAACAGGTTTGGACACCTAGGACTCTTAAAAACAGAACAAAGCTGATCTTTGAGGGAATGAGTGGTTGCTTTTGAAAGTTACTTACTGCTGAAGTTGCCCAGGAAGTTTGTGCCTTTTTAGTGTATTCACAAATGAGTTGGGGAAAAGGGAGATCACAGAGTTTGCAATCAACACCAAATTATTCAATGTAGTAAAAATGAAATAATTGCAGAAGTGTTTCATAATACTGCGTGATGTTATAGGGGGATTCAGCATTAGTAAGGGCAAAGTAAAAGAGTTACTTGGCCTAAACAGTGGTGTGCTATCAGTGAAACAGCATGCCCATGTCGCCATGCTGCATCCATTTAAAGTGTTGACTCCAACGTTACCCTGCCCCCGAAACCAGGATGTACTGTTTTCTTTTAAAACTGATGGTGATGCTGTCTCTTCTCTTGCGGTAGCTAGACAAAGCTTTTGTTCAGGAATACAGATTTAGGAGAAGGTCATATTGCAGCTATGGCACTGGAAACAAAGAGGTTGCTGTGGTCTGGATGTGGGATCCAGCTCCCTACATTTTTTCCCTACATCCATCTGGGTCCACATGGTTCCATTGCCATCAGAATGACTTGTTTGGTTGGAAACAGTGCAGCTTTGCATGGGATTATGGGTTGAATGCATTCGGTTTCTCTTAAGTGAGAGTTGAAAGTCTGGTGAATTTTCAGAGGAATGGGAGAAGACAAGGCAACTCCTCGTGCATTCATTTTTATGAGTGGGGAAAACAGTAAGTTTTGTACCCACCACCGTGGTGAGCTATCAGATCATGGAGTGTTTTTCATCCTGGCTGCAACTAAATATCTCCTTAGAGTGTGGATAGATAAGAAAAGATAGTTGGAGATATTTTCCCTACAGTGAATCTGAATAACTGACTTCCTGTTTTGTCATGAGCCTGATGGAATTAGGATATTATGGAGCATTCGACACATGGTGGGTGGCACGCGAAGGGAGGAGGCGGGATGTTAAATAAATGCTTCAGAGGGGCAGTGCTACTCCAGGCTAGAACAAATAACTGCAAAATAAAGTATGACCTGGACAAACAAATGGTTATATTTGGGTATATGCAGATTCAGAAATGTGAGCAGGTAAGCAGTGGTGGTGTAACCTAGGTGGAGAGTGGACTGGTTTTGCAATGTGAGAGCAATCTGTGTCTATTACAACTATAATAACTTCGCAGTAATCTTTTGCTGTTTCAGAGATGCCTGAGTTGGAAAACAGAAATCTTGGTTCTTTCTACTTACTTTTAAGGGACTGTGAAATGCTGCTTAAGTTGTGGGTTTCTCAGTGTTAGCGAAGTGTTAGCTCTAGGGAACTCTGAGAAAAACAACATGAAGTTTTTTGTTGGGGTTTTTGTTTTTTTCAGAGTAGTTCCCTGCGGTATAATTTTTAGTGCTTTGCTCCATCCAATTTTAAATCACTCCATTGCTGAAGCTTTTATTTGCCTTGTAGCTTTTTTACTAACAACTCTCACTGCTGGCAATTTGTTCTTAACTGCATTTGCTAACATCACTTGTAGCTAACACCATTCTGTAAAATTAATATCTCTCCACAATCTCCATACGGTTCTAGTTGTTGCAAGCTTATCTAAGGCTTACTTTGAATTCAGCTGGCTATTCTATGTATTTATTTTTAATTAATCCATAGAACAATTTAGTTAACTCATGTTAGGGTAGGAAGTACGTGAGATCAGAAGTGCATAACCTTTGTTAGCAGCAGGAGCTTGCAGTAGCAGCTTGTCAGGATGCCTGGGGGCAGCACCTAATTTCCATATATATTTACACAGGATTTTAATCTGAAATAGATTGATATAGTAGCATTTATTTATAGAGTGCTGTAAGCATATGCAGCACTTCAGAGCACAAAATCAGCTTTGAGGGCTGCAGGGAAAGTAAAATCAATGGGGAAACAAATCTCTATTACTCAGCACAGCTGCTCAAAAGTGAGGGTTTTTTTTTCCCCTCTTTCTCCAGAGCAACTTGATTTTATATTTACCACCTATAATTTATTTGGGGAGTGATGTGGAGATGACACTTGTTTTCTTTAATCACTGTATCTGACAATTGGTACTGGCCACCTTGTTTAAAAATAGCAGTAATAATTGTTGTATTGGTCAGTGTTATTTAACAAAACAAATCAACCAGATCACAAATTGTATCCAGTGGACTCTGGCTTAGAGATATATCTGGGATATATCCTTGGATATATGTGCAATATTCTCCATGTTTCAAACCTGTTATTTAGGAGTTGCTGTTACGGATGCCTATCAGTCAGTGAAAAAAAAAAGATTTTGTCATCTTGTTCACTCAGTTACAAAATCTTCCAATTCCAGTCAATCCTTGAATAAAAATTGTAGAAACTTGTGCAAGGCATCACCTTTTTTAGACTAACGCATATTTTAAGAACTATCCCCACTGTAGGTATCCTTACATTTGCCGAGTACAAATCTGATTTTTACTTTTCTTAAAGAAATAACTGTTACATATACTTCTGTTGCTTCTTTAATGGACATTAAGCAGCAGAATCTTCTTCACCATAGTTTGTTTGGAGTATTTTTTAGGTTGTTGTTCTGTCCATCTAATGTCAAAAAGAACAGACAGAGTAAGGGGATGCACAGGTACCCGAAGCCTGGCTGGGGTATGTGCTGACTGTAGGTGCTTATCAGCCTTAAACTGTCCAGGGACACCATGGTAGATGGATTGTTAGGAGATACGAGCATCCATCCTGTCGAGAAGATATTGTTCAGAAGTAGCAGACAGGTAGGAGGAAGGGCTATATATGTTTTTATTTTGTTGAAAAGAAGGAAAGTAAAAGGCAAAGCACAATTCTAGACTCCATATTGTAAGATCAGTGGGATATTGACTTGTCTTTTTAATTTTTGTTTTCAGAGTACCTGTGGAGGTGATGGTTTATGTCACTGCTGGCTCAGAAAATACTCTATATAAGCAGAATGCAAGTGTGATTCAGTTAAGAATTGTTCAACGGATTCTGGGATAATTATCACATAATGACAATGTTATATACTTTTAGTTCTCCTACAGTAATTCTTGGCCCACAGATTTAGAAAATTGAGAAAGTTATTCCAGAAGTCCAGGATACCTGCAGCTCTCTCTAAGTCACAGTGAAAACTCTTTTTCCTGTGTCTATTGAAATTAAACGAATAGTTCCTCAGCCAAAATGTGACCTGTAGACATAAGCAGTAGGAAAAAAAAGCACTTTTGCTTTTGGTGTAGTTGAAGTCTTAATTCCAAATTAAAATTCTGTCATCACCTACCTGTCTTTTCTGTATCTTTGTCTGAACACGCTCCCAAACAGGAAAAAAGTATCTATCAAAAAATGTATCACAGAGGCCACCTTGTTATAAGTTCATCAATTATTTCTTCCATTTATCTTCAATAACACACACAGCTACTGTGAAATCTGGTGGGATAAAAACTAGCTGTGAGGAAAATTTTATAACAGATGGCACAAAATGATCTTTCATTCCGATTGCATTGATGTTGCAATAGTGCCTGGAGCCACAGGATGGCACTGTCCTTAAATACACAGCAACCTTGCAGAGGACAAAACCCAATTACAAGACTTTTAATCCATTCAGCAGGAAAGAACTTCTTTAAAAAGGATTAAGGAGTGGGAACAAGGGAAAACTAATGCACTTTTTTTTTCTATATTTACTCTGAAGATTTATTACAGCATAGTTGCTTCTGTAAAATATGAATTGTAGAGAAGAAAGCTTTTCTCTGTGGTTATTTCTGTAAGATCTGGGGAAAAAAAAAAAATCTTTCTTGCCAGTTTTAATCGGATTCTGTCATAAATAGTAAGTTTTGCTCCATTTTGTAAATTACATGAATTATTGGTGCTGAACTGACTTGAATGCTCTTTAGCAAACCACAGCCAGCCGTGCTGCCAAAGTACCTCCAACCTATCACTGCAAAAGGGGAAATACATTTTTTAGGACTAACTGGCCCTGCTCCTTGCCCTCCCTGGAAGCAATTACCTAAAAATAGGACTCTTGCGTTTGAATTTGAGCACTGACAGTCAATCATAAAATTGAAATTTCAAAATTTGTTTCTTGTAGGCTGCTATGCAATGGTAATTACGGAGCTAATTTCCATATGATATTTTAAAAGGAAAATGCTTCTCATTATTGATGTCATTTATATAAACTTATGCATGCATGCTTCATGATAAACTTGAAGATTTGAGCCTCTGTAGGAATTATTCTGACACAAGGATCTTTTGAAATGTGTCAACACTGAAAACAAATACTGTTTTATTATGCAAATAAATGTAGCAAGTAAAACTTTTTCAGTAATTGGAAGGCTTAGTATCTGCTTCCTACTGTTCCTAGGTATTAAATGCAAAGTTATGTTTACAATTAAATTGTAAAGTGAGCTCTTTCTTTTTTTGGTGTTATAGTAATATTACATAAAATTGGTCATTCCAAATAATGTAGCTGCTGTTAATGCAGAAGTGTCACTGGTGGAATAGCCGCGGTTACCATTCTGCCAGAATTAACTAGTGCTCAGTCATTGCTCACATCACTTTGTTACAAGTCACTACTATTAAAATACCTTAAAATAGGGACCTAAAAAGCACTTTTCATACACTAACTTTCTGGAAACAATTGAAGCTTCTAGTTTTTGAACTAGGTGAATTTATAGTTACACACTGATACGCACAGTTTCTAGCTAGCAGTCGCTTTTAAGACCTGATTTTTCTCTTCGAGTGAATGGCAGTGAAATTGTTATAGAGCTACTGTATAATTTACTTTAAATGATGTCAAGAAGTCTTTAACATCCAGATAGCTTTTAACTGAAGAGATTTTGCACGGACAATTCCAAATTTCTGTTGCTAAGTAATAATCCAAAGCAGGTCAACTTTTACAGGACACAATGTACGTATGCTTCCAACAGATGCTTACTTTCTGCCGTTGTAGATTATACTCTTGTATTTTGTTCTAGGAAGAAAATATGACTGTAACAGAGGATTTTAGTAGAGCAGAAAATACTTACCAAATGGAAGCAGAGGTATGTATTCAGCCTAACCAATAATAATAATAAAAGGAAATGTAGCAGGGACCAATGAAAATTTACAGACTGTCTTTCCTCGGGTCGAGGAGTAGATGTTCCCTACAGTAAAGGCAGCATAGTCAAATGAAACTATTGAATAACTGCAGTTTAAAGCAGAGTTCAGCTGCAATCTTCTATTGTTTGCAGAACCTGTTTTCCAACTACTGTAATATAAAAAGAATTATTTTCTTCTCCGATGGGTGTGTGCTTTTTAAAATACTACACAATGCTACAGAAAGGAGTATTTGGTTCTGGGGCTCTTCTATTGCTGTTCTGTGGCAATCTAAGCAAACCCACAATTCTGCTCTCATTCACCCCTAGTCCTTCCTTCCCTCTGCTTCTTGCAAGCAGTTGTACTTAGCTGCTAGGTCATTTCAGAAAGCTGCTCCAATTAAGAACTTTGTTTTCCAGATTAATGTGGCTTTTTTCTCCCACATTATTTTAGTTGAAAAAAATGCAAGGCAGAGAATAAGAGTGGATAGGGACAACAGTGGCATGACAGCCCAGATTTAGATCTGTTTAAGCCAGAGTAGAACAGCATCCTGACTTTGTTCTGCTTAACTCACAGAATGGTAGGGGTTGGAAAGAACCTCAAAAGATCATCTAGTCCAACCCCCCTGCCAGAGAAGGATCACCTAGATTAGGTCACACAGGAATGTATTCAACTCTGCCATCAGCTTGCTGCAAGTAAAGCAAAGCTATTTGTTTCCTAGGTAACTGACTTGGAATTCTGTAGGTAAAAAGTGCTGTGTGAAAGCTAAATAATATTATGGGAATAATGCCATTTACTTCAGAAGCAGCTCAAAGGAGCCTATTTCTGCACATTCATGCTATAGTAAGTAATCAATGCTTTGCTGGAAACACTGAGGGAATTGACATGTTTTCAGTCAATGGATCTCTTTAGAGCAACAAACTTTAATCACTATCCAGCAGATTTACAGATTTTTACAAAGTAAACCTAGAAGCTTCCAGTAAAGTGATAACTGTCTTATAGGCCCGTTGTTTACAGTCCGCAAAAACACGGTTTGGCCTCTTTAGTTTGCTTGTTTTAAGGCATATTCTCATGTAAATAACAGCAATAAATACAGATGTCATGGAGAATTCTGAGAAAAAAAATATTTGCATTTTAAAATGAGTCTTAGGATACTTGAATGGTATGCATCAGTGTCATGTTTTGAGTGACTTTAACTTCATAATGTTGATGCCTACCATCATGAGGGCTTAAATCACCATGTTTTTTAGATGAGTTGTACTTAAAATGAATGAAAATACTGAATTCTTATTTATGCTACAGACAAGCTTAGGCTTATAACTTCAGTCTTAACTGGTAACTTAACCAATTGTCTCTCTTCTGCTATTAATTTTTATACAACAATGATTGTATGTGGAAAGCAAAATACATGGATTTAGTGTTCATTTGTGGGCATGGTGGACCAACTGTAATGGCCATTCAAAAGGCATATGGTTGCCTAGGACCTGGGTGTCAGAACTTGAAAAATCTACCCATAGTACTGCTTTTGGGGCTGCCCTGTACAGTTAAGTGTTGCACTTAAGTGGCAGTGCACTTAAGTAGCAGTATGGTCGCTCTTTACGCAGGGCTGCGTTTCTCCTTGCTTCCCCCTGTATGTATGTACTTGTTTCATTAGTGCAGCTTCATACACCAATGAAGTTCCATTGAACAGCATGTTTGCATATTTTAGCAATACAAATTAATTTAAAATTAACTTCCACTCGTTTCTTTACTAAAGAGTTTGCCATTATATTTGTGTTATATGTAAAATCATGGAAGTTGAGCATTATTTAATTTTATAAATTCTTTTTGCCATTTGTCTACTGTAAGAGTTTTTAGAAGACTGAAGAAATTCTCAGACAAATAGCTATTTTAAGGTACAATTAAGAATTCAAGATATGCTTTCAACTGTAAGGAGATATATTTTAATTCTTGCTATAACAAAGGAAAATATGCAGCAGAATGAAGTTGTGTATGAGATCACAAAGCTCTATAATATCTTAATCATAATAGTTCATTTGTTGCCTAATGATCTAATGGGATGAAGATTATGTTGGTTTTGTGCATTTCTTAATACACTTGCCTCCTTGTAAATCATTAACTTCTTGTCCTTTACAGCCTTACCCAACCCTTATAATGTCCGTAATAGTTTTCCATACCCTCATGTTACTTATTCACACTTTTTAACCTTAATCATAATTTTATTGAAGAAATTGAAACACTGCTTTGCATTTTAATGCTCAGGTAGCCACTGTAAATCTAAGTGGAATTTATTGCATTTAGCTCTATATGAAAACTGTGATTTTTAGGGGGGAAAAAAACCAACAAAATGCACAGCTCTTGCTCAGTTGTTTTCTGCCCCTGAGATACCTGATTACATGCTGCTTTTTTAACAACAAAGCTCCTGAGTGCCCAGAACTGCCCAGTCTGAGCAGCTTATCCCTTTCTTAAGACCTACAGTTCTTCTGTTGGATCATACATCTCTTTCATCCCCTTGAAGAACTAATCTTGTGAACACTGATAGCAATCTGGAAAACACTATGACAGTCCTCATGGTGAGACTTTCAACTTTCCACAAAATACGATTGTGACAGTTTTTTGGCAAAACAGCACAAGAGGATGTATGCTTTTTATATATGGCAAGAACTCCCACTGAAGAAAGAACTCCAGGTTTAGCCTCATCTTCAGTCTTTGTTTAAACTGATACTGCACCTTCCAGAAAGTGATCCACCCCCCAAGTCACAGATAAAGGGTGTGCAGCTGAGATGCAGATGCAGACTTGGTGCAGTTTTGCCCAAGAAGTGTGACCCTTTAGCCTTGTAGAAATGGAATTGTCCTGCCACTCCATCTTGGTCAGTTTTTAAGGCCCTAAGCCCAGCTTTGGCTCTCTTGTGTGAAAAGCTACTGAGCCAGTGCAAGGATTCAGGCCAGGATGAGGTTTGCGTTACCGGTGGTAGGCTCTCCATGCTGTACAAGATGTGTGCATTAATTATATTGTGATAACTCTCAATATCCATTTACTTTACCCTGTATATGAAGTAGCCCTCTCCTCTCTCAACAAGAGAATCAGCTTCCTTGAATTATCTCATTTTCCACAAGGTAGATCTATGGTATGCATACAAGAAGCTACTGCAGTGCAGCCGATGTGCCGTAACTTAGCGTTCTGTACCACACACCTTCGCCAGGATAGGCTGCTGCGTGGACTGCAGCAATCACATAGAGGTGACTCTGTCACAGCAGTTGGCAGTAAAATTTTCTTTACTCGCAGCTTTTTCCTCCCTCTCCTGATGCTGCTGTATTACTCTGCAAAAGTACAGGAAAGAGTCAGGGATAAGAGAACAGATGAGTCTGATTTGGTGGTGAGAGCACTGCACTGGGAAGTGAAGATGAGTTTAGTTCTAGAAAAGAGTTTGGGACCCAGGATTTCTGATCATTGCTTCCTTCCTGGCAACAGTGCTCTGCCTAAGAAAAAGGCTGGCTCCTGCCTGGAAAGTCACCACCTGGCTGGCACTTCCCAGCCAGGAAGTCTGCAGGGCTTTGGATCAGGGCTGATCGTGATGCCTGCTTTGTAATGCTTGGGAAAACACCTGAATTCCTGGTACATCTGTACTTAATGCTTTGTATTGCCAAAGCCACAGACAGCTAGATGTTCACCTTGGGTTTAATCCAGGTCTGAAGTGCCCAGTTCTCTGTATGCAGTGGGGTGAATCTTTTCAGCCGACAAAGAGTTTTGAGCCCCTTGCAAGCTGGACTGGTCTAGGCTTCATTTAGTCTCATAGTTTAGGTTTCTCGACCCTAATGCTTGGAATTAAAATGTAATCGTCCTTCCTGAACAGTGCTTTCCACATCATTTTTCTTGAGCTTCTGCATAATTAATATTTAGTAGAATCTAAATAGTAATAATCTAAAAAGCGAAGAACCAGGATACATCTAGTCATGTGTCCCAAAGAGCACATGCATTCTTCAAATTGTCTTCATACCAAGAATGCCATTCTTCCTCAGAAGAGAGCATTTCTTAATCCTTGCTTTTAAAACATTTTATGAACTCTGTTCTGTTGCAAACCTAATGATAGCCTCTAGGGCTATATAAAAGTGTTCTAAGTAAATAAATGTTGGAGTTATATACAGGAATACTATGTTTAGATAGTTTGTACGCATCTGGCTTTATACTGATTTAAATACAAGTGTTGAATCATAGTGGGGGGAAATGAAAAAAAGTTATGAATCATAGAATGGTAGGGGCTGGAAGGGACCTCAGGAGATCATAGAGTCCAGCGTCCCTGCCAAAGCAGGAACACCCAGGGCAGGCCACATAGGAACCGATCCAGACTTGTCTTGAAAGTCTCCAGAGAAGGAGACTCCACAATCTCTCTGGGCAGCCTGTTCCAGGCTCTGTCACTCTCACAGTGAAGAAGTTTTTTCTCAGGGTGAGGTGGAACTTCCTGTGTTTCACCTTGCTACCATTACCTCTTGTTCTATCACAGGGCACAACTGAAAAGAGACTGGCCGCTTCTACTTGACACCCACCCTTCAGATATTTGTAAACATTAACAAGATCCCCTCTCAGTCCTCTTTTTTCCAGGCTAAACAGTCCCAGGGCTCTCAGCCTTTCCTCATAAGAGAGAGGTTCCAGCCCCTTAATCATCTTTGTAGTTCTCCGTTGGACTCTCTCTAGGATTCCCCTGTCCCTCTTGGGCTGGGGAGACCAGAACTGAACACAGTACTCCAGATGTGGTCTCACTAGTGCAGAGTACAGGTGGGTAGAACCTCCCTTGACCTTCTGGCCATACTCTTCTTTATGCACCCCAGGATACCACTGGCCTTCCTGGCCACAAGGACACATTGCTGTTCCATGGGTAACTTATTGTCCACCAGGACACCAAGGTTGCTTTCCAGCAGGTCTACCCCTAACCCGTACCAGTACATGGTGTTGTTCCTCTCCAGGTGTAGGACTCTACACTTATCCTTGTAGGTTTGCATTTGCCCAGCTTTCCAGTCTGTCCAGATCTCTCTGGATGACAGCTCAGCCTTCCAGTGTATCAGCCACTCCTCCCAGTTTAATATCATCAGCAAACTTGCTGAGGGTACACTCTGTCCCTTCATCCAGGTCATTGATGAAGATGTTGAATAATACTGGGCCCAGTACTGACCCCTGGGGAACACCGCTAGCTACAGGTCGCCAACTGGACTCTGCACCACTGATCACAACCCTCTGAGCTCTGTTGTTCATCCAGTTCTCAACCCATCTCACTGCCCGCTCTTCTAACCCACACTGCCTGAGCTTACCCACGAGGATGTTGTAGGAGACCGTATCAAAAGCCTTGCCTAAGTCAAGGCAGACAACATCCACTGCTCCCCCTGCATCTACCCATTCAGTCACAGCATCATAGAAGGCTATCAGATACATCATGCATGACCTTCCCATTAGTATATCCATGCTGGCTACTCTTGATAACCTTCTTTTCTTCCACATGCTTAGAGATGATCTCCAGAATTAACTGCTCCATCACCTTTCCAGGGATGGAGGTTGAGGCTGACTGGTCTGTAGTTACCAGGGTCTTCGTTCTTGCTTTTTTTGAACACTGGAGTGACATTGGATTTCCTCCAGTCCTCAGGCATCTCACCTCTTCTCCATGATCTTTCAAAAATGATGGGAGAGTGGTAGAGCAACGCCATCAGCCAGCTCCCTCAGCACTCATGGGTGCAGCCCATCACGTCCCATGGATTTGTGTGTGTTCATTTTACACAAGTGATTTCTAACCCAATCCGCATCGACCAGTGGTGAGACTTCC